>CM018100.1:117-256307 GCA_008658365.1 Alca torda | reverse complement strand
CGAGGGGCACCCCTGAGCATGCAAGGGACACCCCAAAAGTTGGGTGCCCCCCCCACACCCCAGCACCCGCCATCCCCTCAGGGGGCTCCCCTGGCCCCCTTCTCTGCTTGTCACATCCGACCTGCAGCGCTCCAAGATGCAGCTCTGACCTTCAGCGCGTGCGTTTGGGCGTCCGTGGACGGATCTCCGGGGGGAAAAAATTGGGGTACGGGGTGGAGTGGGGGGGTTCCTGCAGGGCAATAAACACGTGTGCAGAGTGAAACCCCACTCCAGTGACATGGAGGGGGGGAGCCTTGCGTGGGACGGGGGACCCCCGATGGTGTGGGGCAGATGGGTGTGGGGTGACTCAGGGATTTGGGGGTCCCTCAGCAGAGCAGCGGTGGTTTGGGGGTGATGCCCCATGGGAGGATGTGGGGGCTGGGGGGGGGTCTTGAGGTCCGTCCCAGGCTCCCCATAATCCCGTCAATTACACTTTAGGGTCCCCAAAATACCTCCCAGATTCCCCAAATACTCATCAGACCCCCCCCCCAAATACCCCCCAGGGCACCCCCAAATGCCCCCCAGACCTCCCTAAATACCTCCAGACCCCCAACCCCCCCCCCCAAAGATGCTCCAAATACCCCCAAATCTACCTAAATCCCACGATATACCCCCCATGTCTCCCCCAAATACCCCCCAGATCCTTCTAAATCCCCCAACTGCCTCCAGGTCTCCCCCATATACCCCCCAGACCCCCAGATACCCTCCAGATCTCCCCCAAATAGCTCCAGACCCCTCTAAATCCCCCAAATACCCCCGAGGTCTCCTCCAGATACCCCCCAGGCCTCCCTAAATCCCCCCAGACACCCAAATATCCCCCAGGGCTCCCCCAAACACCCCAGACCCCCTCTAAATCACCCAAATACTCCAGTCAGGGCTTCCCCAAATATCCCCAGACTTCCTAAATCCCCCTCAGGGCTCCCCCAAATCCCCCTAGACCCCGCTAAACCCCTCCCCCCACCCCCCCCCCCCACCCCGATTCCCTAAACCCCCCCCAGATCCCCAAATACCCCCCAGGTCCTCCTCGAATACCCCCAGACTCCTCCAAATCCCTCCAGACCCCCCTAAACCCGCTCCGGACCCCCAAATACCCCCCCAGACTCCCAAATACACTCCCCCCCCCCCTCCCCTGAGCTCCTCCAAATACCCCCAGACCCCTCTATATCCCCCAAATACCCCTTCAGGGTTTCCCTAAGTACACCCCAGACCTCCCTAAATCCCCCCAGATCCCCAAATACCCCCACAGGGCTTCCCCAAATCCCCCCGACCTCCTAAATCCCCCCAGACCCCCAAATACCCCCTCGAAGAGCTCCCCCAAATCCCCCCGGACCCCTCTAAATCTCCCCAAATACCCCCTCAGAACTCCCCCAATACCCCTAGATCCCTCTACACCTCCCCAGACCTCCCTAAATCCCCCCCAGGCCCCCTGTATTCCCACTCCAGACCCCTAAATACCCCCCCCCCCCCCCGAGCTCCCCACACCCCTCACCCTGTGGCCGCGGGCCCGGGGGGATCTGGGAGGTACCGCGCTCCCCGGGGGGGCTGTCCCCGCTCCGCGGGGGGGGTGTCCCGGTCCATGGGGGGGTGTCTCGGTTCGGGGGGGGGGTGTCCCGATTCGGGGGGGGGTGTCTCGGTCCCCGGTGGGGTTCCGGACTACAGCTCCCGGCAGCGCTGCCGGCGGCATCCCAGGAATTCGCGCCGCGGGATGGCGGCCCCGCCGCTCCAGGCCCCGCCGCGCTGAGGGGACGGGGACGGCCTGAGGGGAGCGGGGCCGGGCTGAGGGGACCGGGAAGGGCTGAAGGGGACCCGGACGGAGCGAAGGGGCCGGGGTGGGCGGGGCGGGGGGGGGCAGCGGTGTGAGGAGACCCCGGTGAGGGGAGCGGCGGGGCCGGGGAGGGGGGGCGATGGCGGAGCCGCTGCTGAGGCGGACCTTCTCCCGCCTGAGGGGCCGCGACCGCCCGCGCGGGAAGAAGTCGGACGGCAAGGACAGAGGTACGGACACCCCCCCGTCCCCCCCGGCGAAGGGACCCCCCCCCCGGCACCCCGGGGTCCCTATGCACCCCCCCGAGGAAGGGACACCCTCATCAACCTGGGGTCCCTTCTGCACCCCCCCCCCCCGAGGAAGGGACACCCCCGTCGAAGGAGGGGACCCCCCCCCGAGGAAGGGACACCCTCAAGAAGGGATCCCCCAACCCAAGCAATAGGAGCATGGGACACCCCCCTCAAGAAAGGGACCCCCCCCCCGTCAACCTGGGGTCCCTCCTCCACCCCCCGGGGAAGGGGCATCCCTCGAGGAAGGGTCCCCCCATCACCCCAGGGTCCCTTCTGGCCCCCAAGGAAGGGACCCCCCCATCACCCTGGGATCCCTTCTCCACCCCCTGGGGAAGGGGCATCCCTCGAGGAAGGGACCCCCCCATCACCCTGGGGTCCCTCCTGCACCCTCCAGAAGAAGGGACCCCCCCCCGAGGAAGGGGACACCCCCCCCGAGGAAGAGACACCCCCCCATCACCCCAGGATCCCTTCTGCACCCCCACGAGGAAGGGGCCCCCTCCAAGGAAGTGATACCCCCCCCAAAGGAGGGGACACCTCCCCCGAAGAAGGGACCCCCATCAGCGTGGGGTCCCTTCTGTCCCTCCTGAGGAAGGGACACCCCTAAGAAGGGAGCCCCTTTCCCTCCCCCTTCCCCCCGAGGAAGGGACCCCCACCATCACCCTGGGGTCCCTCCTGACCCCCAAGGAAGGGACCCCCCCATCACCCTGGGCTCCCTTCTGACCCCAGGAAGGGGTTCCCCCCTGAGGAAGGGTCCCCTTGTCCCCCCAGGAAGGGCCCCCCCTTGTCCCCAGGGGCCCTCCTGCCTCCCAAGGAAGGGACCCCCATCACCCCAGCTCCCTCTGCGCCCTACAGGAATCGGGGTGTGTCCCCCCTCGGGTCCCTCCTGCCCCTACCGCACATCTTTGGGGGTGTCAAGCCGTATGGGGGTCACAGGCCCCTGGAGCAGCTGCTGGGGATGGTGGCACATGGCGGGGGGGGGGGGGGGCGGTCACAGACCCCTTCCAGGGCTGGGGAGCCCCCCAAGAACAGCCATGTGGGGGTCCTGGACCCCTGGAGAAGCTGCTGGGGTTGGTGGCATATGGGGGGGGGGTCAGGCTCTCAGTGGGGGGGATCCTGGGGGCCGTGGGGTGCCACGGTGGGGGGAGGCACCCTGCTGTGGGTGGGGTTGGGTTCACTATTGGGGGGACACCCCCCCCGCCGTGTGTGTGTGTGAACCAGGGGGGCAGGACCCTGCCTTGCAGCGCAGAGCCAGGGGACACAGGCAGAGCCACCCCCGTCCCCACTGGGGTGCAGAGGGGTGTCTCCCTCCCTACCGGGGCCCCCCCAGCCCGTGCCGGGGCAGTGGGAGCGCGGCTGTGGGTCTGGCCAGCAGTAAACAACCGGAAATCCCGCTTGGCAGAGCCGGCATTGGGAAGGGGGGGTCCCATCCGGGATGGGGACGGATGGTGGGTGGCCTGGTGCGATGCTGGGGGGGGGGACAGGAGCGAGGTCCCCGTGTCCTGGTGGGGTCCCCGTTGGCTCAGACTGGCTCTTTTCCTTCTTCCCACAGAGCATCCTCCGCCGAGCCCCGATTCTCCGGTGGACCCCGAGGCGGCGTTGGTGGAACCGGTGCCGGTGGCCTCCCGCAAGCAGAACTGGGCCCGTTTTTCCTGCGGCGGCCGCGATGAGAGGCCTCCCAAATCCTCCCCAGATCTGGCGGACACTGGTGAACCGGACCCTGCTGCCGGCAGCCCCCGGCCTGGCGTTCAACCCCCAAGCGAGGAGATGGAGCCAGCGGAGGAAGCCGAGGCAGTGAACGGCTCCGGGGAGCTCGGTGGTCCCGGTAGGAGCCCCGGTCACGGCGCCTACTTGCAGAGCTTGGAGCGGAGCAGCCGGCACTGGGTGCTGTCATCGGTGAAGGGACCGGGGTTGGATGAACTGGGCAGTGGAGCCGAGGCGGATACCGGCACTGCCGGCAGCGAGGGCGAGATCTGGTACAACCCCATCCCCGAAGATGAGGACCCCCAACCTGGCAGCTCCTGGCAAACGTGGGCCGGAGGGAGCCATGACGCCGAGAGGGGCTGTGGTGGGGAGTCACCCCCAAAGATGGGGAGGGAAGAGCCCCCCCGGGGCGGTTTGGGGACAGCGGAAGGCTCCGGACCCCGCAGTGGCACGGCCCCGGCGCTGCCCACGGCTGGACGAGGAGAGGAGCCAGGAGCCGGCAGGATGCAGGCTTGTGGTGAGGGGCGGCACACCCACGGCTATGGGTCAGGGAGAGGGGGGACAGTGGTGGCCCCTGGTCCCCCACAGCCCTTGTCATCCTGTCACCCCCCCCAGGAGTGTCCCCTGGACCCCACCGTCCTGTCTCCATCCGCAGCACCCTGTGGTCTTTGTCCTTTCTCTGTCCCCCGTGAGGTTTCCTGGACCTTGTGGTCCCCAGACCCGATGGCCCCTGTCCCGTGTCCCCCAGACACCATGGTCCCTGTCCCCTAGGATGGCATCATCCCGATCCCATGGTCCCCATCCCTTCCATGTCCCCAAGCCAGTGGTTTCTGCCACTTCCCAGTCTCCCTGGACACTGTCGTTCAAACCTCACAGTCCCTGTCCCCAAGGATGTCTCCTGGACCCCCCAGTCCCCATCCCCCAGAAATTGTCCCCCAGACCCCACAGTCCCTGTCCCCCCCCCAGGGGAGTGTCCCCCAGACCCCCCAGTCCCCATCCCTTCCCCGTCCCCCAGGAGAGTGTCCCCAGGACCCCACAGTCCCTGTCCCCACCCCAGGGGAGTGTCCCCCAGACCCCTCAGTCCCCATCCCTTCCCCATGTCCCAGGACATTGTCCCCTGGACCTCCCAGTTCCCATCCCCTCCCCATTCCCCAGGTATTGTCCCCCAGACCCCGCAGTCCCTGTCCCCACTCCAGGGGAGTGTCCCCCAGACCCCAAAGTCCCCATTCCCCAGGACATTGTCCCCTGGACACCCTCCCCCCCCCATCCCTTCCCCATCCCACAGGAGCTACCCCCCAGCCCCCCCCCCCAGCCGCATCATCCCACAGGACCCTTCCTCCACACCACAGCACTTTCCAGGGAGCAACCCCATCCCACCCAGACTTCCCAGTTCCCCCTCCAGCACCCACTCACCCCTTTCCCCCCCCACACAGGGAAGATGCCCATCCCATGCGTGAGCTCAGGGACGGGGCTGCCCACCCCCTCGCCCCCCCCCCAGCCCCAAGAAGGGCCGTTCGCTCAACAAGGTCAAGTCCCCGGGTACCGTCCGTCGGCTCTCCATGAAGATGAAGAAGCTGCCGGAGCTACGGAGGAAGCTGAGCCTACGCAATCCCCGTCCCCGGGGCCAAGAGGGTGGCACCTCTCCGTCCGAATCCCGCAAGGAATCCAGCAACGTCATCAGCCGCTACCACCTAGACAGCAGCGTGGCTTCCCGGCCGGGGCTACCGCGAGCCAAAGCGGCCGGCAAAGGTGGCTACTTGAGCGACGGCGACTCCCCGGAGCTGCCGGCTAAAGCCGGGGCGCGTGGTGAAGCGGAGGATGGGGAAAACGGGCTGGATGTGGGCGCTTTTCGCCCTTACAGCTGCGGGGAGACGCCGCCGCGGTGCGGGCAGCACATCTCGGGCTTGGTGAGCGTTCACCTCCACGGCGTGCGGGACCTGAAGCCGCCGCGGGCCGAAGCCCGGGAGGTTTTTTGCGTCTTGCAGGTGGACGCGGCCAACCGGGCTCGTACGGCTTTGCTGCCCTGCAAAACGGCGTTCCTCGGCCTCAACCACACCTTCAACCTGGAGCTGGAGGGTGCCCGGCACCTCAAGGTGATCGTCTTCTCTTGGGATCCCACCTCTTGCCGCAACCGTCTCTGCTGCCACGGCACCGTGGTCCTGCCCCACATCTTCCGAGGTACAGAAGGGCAGTGGGGTTTGGGGTTTGGCAGCTCGGCGCCCCGTTGACGGCACCATTTGGCTCCGTAGGTTGCCGGGCCCAGCAGCTGGCGGTTCGGTTGCAACCTCGCGGCGTCCTCTACTCCAAATTCACCTTGGTGGAGCAATGGGACAATCCCAGTGAGCGGGAACCCCGGGTCTTTGGCGTGGAACTGGGCCAACTGGTGGAGAGGGAGAAGACGGCCACCAAGGTCCCCTTGCTTATCCAGAAGTGCGTGGCCGAGATAGAGAAACGAGGGCTGAAGGTGAGGGGGGGACTTAATGGTGACACCTACTGAGGGGGTGGCAGTGGATGAACCCCCCCCCAGACGGCGGTGACGGGGGCCCTGTTTGCAGGTGGTGGGGTTGTACCGTCTCTGCGGCTCGGCCGCCGTCAAGAAGGAGCTTCGTGACGCCTTCGAGAGGGACAGCGCGGCCGTGACGCTCTCGGAGCAGCTCTACCCCGACATCAACGTCATCACGGGTGGGTCCTCGGCCCGGGGGGGGGACCCCCACAGGTCCCCATACACCCCATGGGACCACACTGATGTCCCCCCCCGCCATGTCCGCTCACTGCAGGGATCCTCAAGGATTACCTGCGGGAGCTGCCCACGCCGCTCATCACCCCCACGCTCTACCACGTCGTACTGGAGGCCATGGCCAAACGACCCCCCCGCACCCCCCCAGGGGAGCGGGATGCTGTCACCCTGCTCGACTGCCTGCCTGCCATTGAGAAGGTGGGTGCCCAGTGCCAAAAGTGGGGTAGCCAGGGCCAAAAATGGGGTGCCCGGGAACAAAAATGGGGTGCCCAGCACCAAAAAAGGGGGTGCCCAGCCATGGTGAGGGATTACGTGGGGATCCCGTTGCCGCCCAGCCCCGAGGTCTCCCCCCATCCCAACTTGCCGCCGTAGATGGTCCTTATTTCTTGACCTGTGACATGTCCCCATGTCACCTTCCTCTTCAGGACCCCCTCCCAGGCATTTTTTTGGGGGGGGGTCTTCACATTTCCACCTCCGCATTCACTGTGTGACAGCCCCGGTGACACCCAAAGCCAGATCCCCTGGGGCGATTCCTCTGGGCTCTGTTCTGGGGGGGTGTGTGGGGCAATGGGGTGGCATCAGAGGACGTCCCCGCTGAGGCCACTTTGTCCCCCACAGGCCACGTTGACGCGGCTGCTGGACCACCTCAGCCTGGTGGCTTCTTTCCACGACTTCAACCGCATGAACTCGCAGAACATCGCCGTCTGCTTCGGCCCCGTCCTGCTCACCCAGAGCCAGGAGCCCCGGTGTTCCGGCCCCGGCACCCGCGGCTACGCCCACTGCGAGGACATCGCCAGCGCCGTTGACTTCAAGAGGCACATCGAGGTGCTGCACTACCTGCTGCAGGCCTGGCCGGGTGAGCAGGGTTGGAGGCTGGGGGGGGAGGATGGACACATCTGCACCCCCTCACTTTGGGGGGGACTCTTTGCCTGGCCACCTCCTGGGCCACCATCGGTGGCAGCTGCTCTGGGGGTCTGTGACCCCCCCCCACTGCGGCTGCACCACGAGTCACTGTCCCCAGCAGCTGCTCCGGGGGGGTCTGTGAGCCCCATATGGCTGCTCTTGGGGCCCCCCTGCAGCCCTGGAAGGGGTCTGTGACCCCCCCCACCATGTGCCACCATCCCCAGCAGCTGCTCCGGGGGTCCGTGACCCCCATGTGGCGGCTCTTGGGGGGCCCCTGAGCCCCTGGAAGGGATCTGTGATGTCCCCATGTGCCACTGTCCCCAGCAGCTGCTCCAGGGCTCTGTGACCCCCAGATGGGTGCTTTTTGGGGCCCCCCACCTCTGGAAAGGGTCTGTGACCCCACCATATGCCACCATCCCCAGCAGCTGCTCCAGGGACTGTGCCCCCCCCTCTCCCCCCCATCTCCTGCAGAAGTCCTGGGGTCCCCCTCTTGCCTGGTGGCAGCCCCACACATCTGCCCTATGTTCCCCCCCCCCATCCAGCAGTTCTCCTGGGCTCCCCCACCTCCAGCAAAAGGTCTGGGACCGCCCCCCCCCCCGCCATCCAACAGCTCTCCTGGGGGTCCCTCCATTTCTTGCTGGTCTGTGCCCCCCCACCCCATCTCCAGTAACGGGTTCCCCCCATTCCCAGCAACTGAATTGGGATTCCCCGTTCCCAGCAAAAGCTCTGTGCCCCCCCCCCCCCCCACCCATTTTCCCAATACCCCCAAACCACCCGGTGACCCCCCCTTCCCTGTTTTACTGCTCTCTTTGCAGCCCCCCGCTCAGCCCTGGCGCCCCACCTTTGGGAGGGGGCGCAGCCCGGTTGCCCGCAGCAGCAACGGGGGCCAGCGCTGCGCCTGGACCTGCTGGAGAGCGCGGTGGTGGCCCGTCACCGTCCCCGAGGACCAGAGAGTCCCCCCAGCAACCGCTACGCCGGCGACTGGAGCATCTGCGACCACCAGTTCCTCCTGGTACCCGGCGCAGCCGGCAACGCTGACTACGACGAGGCGGCGGCCAGCGATGGTGACGGCGGGGTGCCACCGCGGCGGCCCCCGCACCAGCGGACCCTCTTGGTGGCCGATTTTGCCCTGGGCGAGGAGCCGGAGGCGGCCTTCGGCCCCCGCCTCAACCTCAAGGACTTTGACGCGCTCATCCTCGACCTGGAGCGGGAGCTCGCCAAGCAGATCAACGTCTGCCTGTGAGCCAGCGCCGATACCAGTGCCAAAACCAGTGCCAACACTCGCACCGGTGATGCCGACACCGGTGCCAATGGTGGCACCGGTAATGCCAACACTGGTACCAACGCCGACACCAGTACCTACGGTGACACCAGTAACGCCAACACTGGTACCAATGCCGACACCAGTACCTACGGTGACACCGGTAACGCCAACACTGGTACCAACGCTGACACCAGTACCTACGGTGACACCGGTAACGCCAACACTGGTACCAACGCTGACACCAGTACCTACGGTGACACCGGTAACGCCAACACTGGTACCAACGCTGACACCAGTACCTACGGTGACACCGGTAACGCCAACACTGGTACCAATGCCGACACCAGTACCTACAGTGACACCAGTAACGCCAACACTGGTACCAACGCCGACACCAGTACCGATGCTGATATCAGTGATGCCAACACCGGTGCTAGGGCTTAAACCGGTGATGCCAACACCAGTACCGATGCCAACGCTGGTACCGATGCTGACACCAGTGATGCCAGTACTGGTACTGATGCCGACACCAGTACCGATGCTGACATCGGTGATGCTGACACTGGTGCCGATGCTTAAACCAGTGATTCTGACACCAGTACCAACGCTGGGACCGGTGCCAGTGCTGACACTGGTGATGCAGGTGCCAATGCCGACACTGGTGCCGATGCCAACACCAGTACCGATGCTAATACTGGTACCAATGGTGACACTGGTGATGCCGACACTGCTACGGACGCCAACACCGCTACGGACACCAACACCAGTACCAATGGTGGCACCGGTGATGCCGACACCAGTACTGATGGTGACACCGGTGATGCCGACATGGCTACAGACGCTGACACCAGTACCAGTGGTGACACCAGTGATGCCAACACCAGTACCGATGGTGACACCGGTGATGCCGACACGGCTACAGATGCCAACACCAGTACCGATGGTGACACCGGTGATGCTGACACGGCTACAGACTCTGACACCAGTACCAGTGGTGACACCAGTGATGCCAACACCAGTACCGATGGTTACACTGGTGATGCCGACACCGCTATGGATGCCGACACCAGTGCTGATGCTTAAACTGGTGATGCCAACACCAGTACCAATGCCAAGACTGGTGCCGATGCTGCCGCTGGTGATGCCGACACCGACGCCGATGGTGACACCAGTGATGCCGACACCAGTACCGATGCCAACACCGACAGTGACACCGGTGATGCCGACACCGGTGCTGATGGTGACACCGACGCCGATGGTGACACCAGTGCAAGAGCGACCAAAAAAACCGCAGCACTTGCCTCTAGTTGCCTTGGATTTGCACAGCGCCGAGCAGGACGGACCCCCACGGCGAGGCCACCGCCGCCTTTGGTAAGGTGGGGGCCCCCCCAAACCAGCCCCAGCACCGTTTTCTTGCCCCCCCCAACCCCCTGGTGTTTTTGGGGGGGGGGGCACAAAGGAGGGACCGGGGGCTCGGTGCCTCTTGCTCGGCTTTTTTTTTTTTTTTTTAATTTTATATGGCCAAATTTCACCCTCAAGTGCCTGTTCGCCCCCTTCTCCCTTCCCTGGTGCCCCTCCCGCCCCCCCCTCCAAAAAAAAAAACAGTATTAGGAAATATCGACAAGGGTCCATGACCTCCATCGCTCAGGCTGGGGGTGGGGGGGGGCTGCCCCCCCCCAGCTCCCCCAAACCCCTTTCCCTGCTGCGTTTGCACCCCGAGGAGGGCGATGGGGCTTCCTCCTGCCCCCACCCCGCACCCAGCCTGGGTGGCAGTGGGGACCCCCACCCTCACTGCCCCTCCCTGCCCCCCTTCTATTTTTTTAGCCCCCCCCCCCGCCTTTCTCAAGGTGGGGGCTGCCGGTACGGGAGCGCTGAGCTTTTTATTTATTACTCGAGCTTCGTGTGCGTGTGTGTGCGTGGAGGGATGGCAGACGCCGTCACCGCAGCCTGCAACAAAAAAACCCCTTTTTAACCCCCAAAATCAACCCACTGCCAGTGTTACAGCGGGGGGGGGGGGACTCCCCAAAATACACCTCCCCCTTCCCCCCCCAAACCAGCCTTGCTCAGTATTAGCCTTAAAGGAACCAGCTGAATGTGAAGCCACCGGCCCGGCCGCACTGAGCCACCAGTGTTAAAGCGCCCGGGCAGGGGGGCCGGGGGGGGCCAGGGGGGGTGACAAAGGTGTCCCCTGTCCCCCCCCAAGGTGGCCTAACCCTCCCCCCCTCGTCCTGCCACCGCCTTGTCACCGACACCAGCAATAAATGACACAAGCTGCACTCGCCACCGGGCTTCGTGCGTGTGTTGGCGTGACGCCGTCCCGACAAAGGAGGGGTGACAGTCCCCAAAACATCACTTGGGGTGTCCCCAGGGTGGTGGCACCCACACTGATGGCGCAGGATGGCAGGTGTGGACACAGGGTGCTGCTTTATTGCTGGGGGGGGGGACGGGGACGGATGACACACACGGCTGTCCCCTGGGTTGGGTGTGCAGCACCGGTGTCACCCAACCCCACCCCCCTCCTTCGTCCCTGGCGCTGGGGACGCAGCCAGGCCCCTTTGGGGACACTGTCACTAGACGGAGATGGAGCCATCACGGAAGTCGGTCTTGCCGATGAGGGCGTTGATGAGGACGGGGTGGCCTTGGCGGCACGCGTCCTGCACAGCACGGAGGACGGTGTCCAGCCGCTCGCGGTCCGGGCGACCCACCATGAAGCCTTTGCCACCTAGAGCTTCGGCCACCGCGTGGTAGTCTGTAGGGAGGGGACAGTGGTGGTGGCCCTGTCACCTCCATGGGAATGGCTTGGTATTGGGGTGATACGGGGCCACCGGGCATGGCTTGGTGCAGGGTGAGACGGTGCCACCAGGCATGGCCTGCTCTGGGGTGACCTGGTGCCACCAGGCATGGCCTGCTCTGGGGTGACCTGGTGCCACCAGACATGGCCTGCTCTGGGGTGACCTGGTGCCACCAGACATGGCCTGATCTAGGGTGACCTGGTGCCACCAGGCATGGCCTGCTCTGGGGTGACCTGGTGCCACCAGGCATGGCCTCCTCTGGGGTGACCTGGTGCCACCAGGCATGGCCTGCTCTGGGGTGACCTGGTGCCACCAGATATGGCCTGATACTGGGTGACATGGTGCCACCAGACATGGCCTGATCTAGGGTGACCTGGTGCCACCAGGCATGGCCTGCTCGGGGGTGACACAGGCCCATGAGGCACAGTGAGGTGACGTTGCCATGTGATGGTCCCCAAAGCTATGTGATGCCACCAAGCATGGCCTGGTCCTCCCCAGAGTGACATGGTGACACCTGGCACAGCTCAATCTACCCCAGGGTGACACAGTGCCACCAGGCACGGCTCGATCCAAGGTGACATGATGCCACCAGGCATGGCTCAATCCACTCCAAGGTGCTGTGGTGCCACCAGGCATGGCTCAATCCACCCTAGGATGACATGGGGTCACCCGGGTGTACCCAAATCGGGGGACAAATCTGGGGGGACAGTGCTCACCCAGGTACTCGAGGCCACACGCCACGTTGCTGCCCAGCAAAGCCACTTGTTCCCGGGAAATCTGGCTCCAGCACGCGTCGTTGCCCACCAGCGCGATGACGGGCGTCTGCAGGGGACAACGACAGGGCCACCACACCCCGGTGACACACTGGGACGGTGACAAGACCCCATTTCCTCCCCCATTCACCCCATTTATGCCACCATCTGACCTTGTGCCGCACGAAGGTGTCGAACTCCATCAAGCTGTAGCCCAGCGAGCCGTCACCATAGAGGACCCAAACCTGGTGCCGGGGAGGGGACCAACAGCGTGAGGCCACGTGGGTGGCGTGGTGACCGCTGTCGCCAAGGCCCGCCACGTCCCCCCTACCTCCGCGTCGGGACGGCAGAGCTTGGCACCGAGCGCGAACCCTCCGCCGACTCCCAACGTGCCGAAAGCTCCTGCGGAGACGAGAGCCGGCGGTGTCACCCGTGTGGGTGTCCCCCACGTGGGTGTCCCCCGTGGTGACAACGCGGCCAGGGATGTCCTTACCGGGGTCCAGCCAGGCGAGGGGACGTCGGGGACGGACGATGTAGGCTGCGGTGCCCACGAAGTCCCCCCCGTCGGCCACGAGGAGGCTCTCGGGGGGCAGCAGCGCGTCCAGGCGGTGCAGCAGCTCCAGGGGGTTCAGGTGTTGCGGGGTGGGGGTCGCTGCCTTCTCCCTGTTGAGGACACCCCCCCCCACCCGCCAAGTTGTCATGTCCCCAGCCCCGTGCCAATGCTTGTCCCCGTCCCCATCCCTGTGCCTATTCCCGTCCCCGTGCCTGTCCCTGTCCCACGCATCCGCCCATCCCTGTCCTCATCCCCGTCCCTGTCCCCATCCCTACGTCTGTCCCCATCCCTGTCCCCATGCCCATTTCTGTCCCCATCCCATCCCAGTCCCTGCCCCTGTTCCCATCCCTGTCCTTGTCCCCATCCTCATCCCTGTCACTGTCCCAGTCCCCATCCTTGTCCCCATCCCTGTCCCACGCCTGTGCCCATCCCTGTCCCCATCGCACCCCAGTCCCCGTCCTTGTCCCCACCTGTCTCCATCCTCATCCCCATCCTTATCCCTATCCCATCCCAGTCCCTGTCCCCATCCCATGCCTGTGCCCGTCCCTGTCCCCATCCCATCCTCATCCCCGTCCTTCTCCCCATCCCTGTCCCTGTCCCATGCCTGTGCTCATCCCCGTCCTTGTCCCAATCCCTGTCCCACGCCTGTGCCCATCCCTCCCCATCCCATCCCAGTCCCCCTCCTTGTCCCCATCCTCATCCCCATTACTGTCCCCATCCCTGTCCCCATCCCACGCCTGCGCCCATCCCTGTCCCCATCCTCATCCCTGTCCTTGTCACCATCCTGTTCCAGTCCCTGCCCATCCCCATCCCACGCCTGCACCTATCCCTGTCCCCGTCCTTGTTCCTACCCCTGTCCCTATCCTCATCCCTGTCCTTGTCCCCATCCCTGTCCCTGTCCCATGCCTGTGCTCATCCCCGTCCTTGTCCCCATCCCTGTCCCACGCCTGTGCCCATCCATCCCCATCCCATCCCAGTCCCCATCCTTGTCCCCATCCTCATCCCCATCACTGTCCCCATCCCTGTGCCCATCCCCGTCCTTGTCCCCATCCTTGTCCTTGACCCCATCCCATGCTTGCGCCCATCCCTGTCCCCACCCCTGTCCCCATCCTCATCCCCATCCCTGTCCCCATCCCTGTGCCCATCCCTGTCCCTGTCCTTGTCCCTACTCCTGCCCCCATCCTCATCCCTGTCCTTATCCCCATCCTGTTCCACTCCCTGCCTGTCCCCATCCCATGCCCGTGCCCATCCCTGTCCCCATCCTTGTCCCTACCCCTGTCCCCATCCAAAGCCTGCGCCTATCCCTGTCCTTGTCCCTACCCCTGTCCCCATCCTCATCCCCGTCCTCGTCCCCATCCCTGTCCCATGCCTGTGCCCATCCCTCCCCATCCCATCCCAGTCCCCCTCCTTGTCCCCCTCCTCATCCCCATCACTGTCCCCATCCCTGTCCCCATCCCACGCCTGCGCCCGTCCCTGTTCCCATCCCATCCTCATCCCCATCCTCCCCATCCCTTGTCCCTCTCCCGTCCCAGTCCCCGTCCCATGCCTGTCCCCATCCCAATCCCCGTCCCCGTCCCCGGGGGCTCACCGGTTGGCCGTCTCCTTCTTCCTCTCGGCCTCCCACAGCCGCTCCCCCCAGTCCCCGGGGCAGGCGAAGCCCCGGAGGCTCCGTGCCAACCGCACCACGAAGGAGGCGGCGTCGCCTGCCGAGAACCCCCGGCTCATCACACCCCACGCCACCCGCGTCGGGCGAAGGGGGTGGGGGAGCAGGGCAGGGAATTGGGGGTGTTTGGGTGGGGGGTGGGTGTGTGTGTGTGTCTCACCTTGCACGGCGAGCCGGGGTTTCCAGAAAACATCGGAATTACGGAGAAGCTGCGCCCGGTCCCGGTTAACCGCCACGATGGCGGCGCCGCGGCCGAAGAGGCGCCCGTAGGAGAGGCGAAAATCACAGACGGCGCCTTGGGGACACGAAGAGGGTGTCAAGGGTGGGGGACAGGGGACGCCACGGGTGTCCGGGTGTCCCCCACCCGCCCCGTGGTGGTACCTGCCAGCAGCACCAGGTCGGCGTCGCGGAGGGCGTCGCGGCGGTTCTGGCGCAGGAGGAGGGGGCTGCCGGGGGGCAGAAGCCCCCGCGCCGCCCCCCCCAGGTAGCAGGGGATGCCCAGGGCCTCCAGCGCCGCCCTGCGGGGAGGCGGCCGTCAGCCAGCACCGGGATCGGCTCCGTCTGGCCCCAAAACGCCTCGGTTCCGCCCCAAAACCTGCATGGTCGGGGCCCCAGACGGGCTCCGTTTGGCCCCAAAACCAGCTCATCCAGGGCCCCAAAATGCTTTGCTTTGGCCCCAAAACTGCCTTGGTTGGGGTCCCAAAGTGGGTCGGTTTGGCCCGAAAACCAGCTCATGCAGGGCCCCAAACTGGCTCCGTTTGGCCCCAAAACCAGCTCCGTCAGGGCCCCAAACTGGGTCGCTTTGGCCCGAAAACCAGCTCATCCAGGGCCCCAAACTGGGTCGCTTTGGCCCGAAAACCAGCTCCATCAGGGCCCCAAACTTGGTCGCTTTGGCCCCAAAACCAGCTCCGTCAGGGCCCCAAACTGGGTCGCTTTGGCCCCAAAACCAGCTCCGTCAGGGCCCCAAACTGGGTCGGTTTGGCCCCAAAACCAGCTCATGCAGGGTCCCAAACTGGGTCGGTTTGGCCCCAAAACCAGCTCATTCAGGGCCCCAAACTGGCTCCGTTTGGCCCGAAAACCAGCTCATCCAGGGCCCCAAACTGGCTCCATTTGGCCCCAAAACCAGCTCATCCAGGGCCCCAAACTGGGTCGCTTTGGCCCCAAAACCAGCTCATGCAGGGCCCCAAACTGGGTCGGTTTGACCCTCAGATCAGCTTGGTCAAGGTCTCAACTGGTCAAGGACCCTAAACTGGCTGATCTGTCCCCAAACCCATCTCAGCTGTCCCAAACCCACTCACCAGACCCTAAATTGGCTGATCTGTCCCCAGACCATCTCAGCTGTCCCCAGACCCCAAAAACTGGCTGATCCGCCCCCAAACCCAGCTCAGCTGCCCCCAAACTGGTTCACCCATCCCCAAACTGGCTCAGCTGCCCCCAAACTGGCTCAGCTGCACCCAAACCAGTTCACCAGCCCCTACTTGGTTCCGCCATCCCCAGAGGGGTTCATCCGTCCCCAAACCAGTTCCCCCGTCCCCAAACCAGTCCCCCCGTCTCACCGCAGCTCCTCGGCCGGCGTGGGCGGCAGCATGGCCTGGCTGCCCACCAGCACCAGTGGCTTTTTGGCCCGGCTCACCAGTTCGGCGCATCGCTGCACCTGGGACCCAAAACCGCCGCCATCAGCCCCAAAACCAGCTCAGCTGGGCGCCAAAAACCAGCTCAGTCAGCCCCAAAACCGCCTCGTTTATCCCCAAAACCCAGCTCAGCTGAGCCCCAAAACCAGCCCAGTTGGGTCCCTAAACCAGCTGTTGGGCCCCAAAACTGGCTCATTTGGCCCCAAAAACCAGCCCCAAAAACAGACCAGGTGGGCCCCCAAACTGGTTTATTTATCCCCAGAAACCAGCCCAGCCGAGCCCCAAAACCAGCTCCACTGAGCCCCAGAAATGGCTCAATCCGCCCCAAAAACTGGCTCAGCTGAACCCCAAAACCAGATGGTTTAACCCCAAAACTGCCTCCACCAGCCCCCAAACCCAGCCCAGTCCCCCCAAAACCCCACCTCGGCCCATCCCAAACCCCTCCCACCCCCCCACCACCATGTCCCCCACCCACGGACACCCCAAAACCCCCAAACCATGGTGGGACCCCAAAAAAGTGCCCAATCCATGATGGTGGCCCCTCAAAACCCCACCTCAGCCCATCCCAAACCCATCCCACCCCACCACCTCGATGTCCCCCATCCATGGACACCCCAAAACCCCCAATCCATGATGGTGGCCCCCCAAAACCCCACCTCAGCCCATCCCAAACCCATCCCACCCCACCACCTCGATGTCCCCCATCCATGGACACCCCAAAACCCCCAATCCATGACGGTGGCCCCCCAAAACCCCACCTCAGCCCATCCCAAACCCATTCCACCCCACCACCTCGATGTCCCCCATCCATGGACACCCCAAAACCCCCAGTCCATGGTGGTGGCCCCCCAAAACCCACCTCATCCTCGGTGGCCAGCGGCACCTGCACAGGCAATGGGGACATGTCCTGGGGCTCCCAGGCACCCGCAAAGAGGTTCCGGATGTAGTTTTGGAGGTACCTACCAGGGTGAGGGTGATGGATATTGGGGTGCCGGCACCCCTTGGGGTGCCAGCAGCACCCCAGGGTGCTGGTGGGGGTCTACAACTCACCACCGCACCATCTTTCCCCGCAACCCCCGGCCGCTCTTGGTGCCCCCGATCTCCTTCTCCACCACGTGGAAGGGGTAGAGGACATCGATGGGGAGCTCCACGAAGACGGGTCCTACGGGATCGGGGCGCAGGGGGGGTCCCCAATGTCACCCCAAACCCACTTTTTGGGGCTAAAACCCCAAATTCCAACAGCAGCACCCCAAAAAGCTGCTGCAGACATCACTGGGTGACCCATGATGGGGAAAAAAACCCACCAGCCAAGCACCCTGGGGGGGGTGGGGTTGGGGTGATTCCCCCCCCCCAGTATATTTTTACCGGGGGTCCCCGATTGCGCGGTGACGATGGCTTGGCGGAGGGCGGGGACGATATCGCGGACGGCGTGCACCGAGACGCAGGTTTTGCAGAGCGTCTTGAAGAGCGAGAGCTGGTCGATGTCCTGCAGCGCTCCCCGACCCTGCCGAGGGGAGAAAAAACGAGCCTTGAACCCCCAAAAACGGGGGAAAACCATGAAAAAAATGCGAGAAAACACCCCAAAATATGGGAGAAACCACCCCAAAATGAGGGAAAACCCCCCCAAATGGAGGGAAAACATCCAAAAACTGGAGGGAAACCACCCAAAAATGGGGCTGAGATGGGACCTTTTTTGGTGTCCCCACCTTCTGCAGCGTGGCGGCGGCTCCCCCGATGAGCAGCAACGGTGACTCGGCCATCTGGGCGTTCTTGATGGCCGTCACCGTGTTGGTGACACCGGGACCGGCGGTGACGGCGGCCACACCGATGCGACCTGTGGGGAAACGGGGTGGGGTGGGGGCTGAGGGCACGTTTGGTTGCTCGTCTCGTTGGCACCCAAGTGCTTGGGGGAGGAAATGGGGACAAAACCCACCATAGAGGGACCACGGACACCCACAAAGTCTTTGAACCCTTCTCCACTCAACCAGGACCCCACCAAGCTGGGCCACCCCAAACCTTCCATCCATTGGGGCAGGAGAAGGTGCTGACCATGGGGCACCTCCTCATCTCTCCACTCAACCAGGACCCCACCACGTTTGGACACCCCAAAACATCCACTGGGGCAGGGGAAGCTGTTGACCGTGGGGCACCTCCTCCTCATGTCCTCACTAGACCCACCAAATTATCTCCTGGGTGGGGATAAATGGGAACAAAACCCATCATGGAGGGACCCTGGACACCCACAAAGTCTTTGAACCCTTCTCCACTCAACCAGGACCCCACCAAGCTGGGCCACCCCAAAACCCTCCATCCATTGGGGCAGGAGAAGGCGTTGGCCTTGATGTCCCCCCTCCACATCCGTACCCGAGAGCCTGGAGACGGCGTCAGCGGCGAAGACGGCGGTGGCCTCGTGCCGGGTGTCCACCACGCGGATGCCCACCTTCTCGCTGGCCACCAAGATGGGGGAGATGTGGCCACCAGCCAAGGTGAAGAGGAAGCGGACGCCGTGTGCCTTCAACACCTCCGCCACCAACTCCCCACCGTGCCGGGGACTTTGGGGGTCCACCTGCACGGTGAGAAGTTCACCGGGAGGACATGAGCGGTGTCACCACCCCTTTGCCGAGTCGCCAGCTTCAAAAAATGGGCAGTTTTGGGGGCAAAACCGCCATGTTTTCACCCGTTTCATCCTACCTTATGGAAGAGTTGGTAGAGGAGCCCCAAGCGATGTGCCACCACCACCAGTGCCACCACCAGGAGCCCAGCACAGGCGCAGCCGATGCCGGCAAGGAGAGCCATGGGGATGCCGGGAGCTGGGAAACGTTGGCGGAATGGAGGGAAAACCCCCCAAAAAAACCCCGTGAGATGGGGTCGAACCAACCAGGGATGGGCTGAAGCCACCACCGTGGCACGGTGCCACCGTCCCCAAAGCCTGGGATGGCACCGGGATGGTGGCGGTGAGTTGAACCCGGATTAATCGAACCCGGATTAATCAAATCCAGTTTAATCGAACCCAATGAACTGAACCTGGTTTAATTGAACCCGGTTTCACTGAATCCAGTTTAATTGGACCCAGTTTAATTGAACCCAGTGAACTGAACCTGGTTTAACTGAACCTGATTTAATTGAACCCCGTTTAATCAAATCCAGTTTAATTGAATCTAGTTTAATCAAATCCAGTTTAATTGAACCCAGATTAACTGAACCCTGTTTAATTGAACCCAATGAACTGAACCTGGTTTAATTGAACCTGGTTTCACTGAACCCGGTTTAATCAAATCCAGTTTAATTGAACCCAGATTAACTGAACCCTGTTTAATTGAACCCAATGAACTGAACCTGGTTTAATCAAACCTGATGAACCGAACCCAGTTTAATCAAACCCAGTTCAACTGGATCCAGTTTAACTGAAACCTGATGAATTGAAACCAGTTTAACGGAACCCGGTGGACTGAGCCCAGTTCAGACGAGCTCAGTTTAATCAAATCGGGGTTAATCGAACCCAGTTCCCCGAACCCAGTTTAACAGAACCCGGTGAATCAAACCCAGTTTAACTGGACCCAGTTTAACTGGACCCAGTACCACTCCTCCCGTCCAACCCCGCCGCCAGCCCAAATCCAGCTCGTTTGCATAATTACCGCCTAACGAAGCCGGCGCCCTGGCGTCAGTCTGCTGCAATTCTTGGCGCGGGCGTTAACGACCCGAGGGGAAAAGGCGGACGATACCAAACCCGGCCTAATTTCCCCCCAAATATGCACATTTTTAGCCACTTCCCGCATCCGGAGCGGATTCCGACACCGGGTTTTTCTCCCTAAATCCCCATTTCCCCCTTTTTTTGGGCTTAAAATTGGGGGGGGTGGGTGTTGCAGCTGGCAGGCGGCAAACGCAAGAGCGAAATGGAGCAAAAAAGGCTCAAATTGGGCAAAAATAATGCCGTTTTGGGGTTCAGGGTGCGTCGTCCCCCCCTCCCGCCCAGGACGGCGGTACCTGCTGGGTGACGGTGACGGCGAGGTGACGACGGGTCCCTGCGACAAAGGGGACAAGCTCAGCCTTGGGTTTCTGCCCCGTTCCCTGTCCCCTCTGTCCCCACGGCCACCCCTCCGTCCCTCTGGCCACCCTCGTCCCGATTGTCCCCCCCCACCCTCCTTGGTGTCCCCTCTGTCCTTATGGTCACTCTGAACCTGTGGCCACCCCTGTCCCCATCGTCCCCCCCCTCATCCTTGGGGTCCCCCTTGTCCCTGTGGCCACTCCTGTCCCCTTTGCCCCCCCCCCCCCCAATCCTTGGTGTCCCCCTGTGGCCACCCTGAGCCTGTGGCCACCCCTGTCCCGCCTGTCCCCACGCCATGGCCACCCCGTCCTGGCTGTGTCTTGTCGTGTTCCCCCCCGCCCCCCCCCCCCGCCATGGCCACCTGTCTGCACAGTTACTTCTGTCCCTGTGGTCACCTTGAGCTTGTGGCCACCCCGTCCTGGCTGCCCCCCCCATGGCCACCCTGTCCGGGCTGTCCCCTCTCCCCTCCATGGCCACCCCGTCCTGGCTGCCCCCCCCCATAGTCACCCTGTCCGGGCTGTCCCCTCTCCCCTCCATGGCCACCCTGTCCTGCCTGTGTCCCCCCCCCCGCCGTGGCCACCCCGTCCTTGCTGTCCCCGCCCCCACGTTGCCCACCCCGTCCTGTCCCCCCCCCCGCCGTGGCCATCCCTGTCTCTAGTGTGTGTCCCCCCCCCCCGGTGCCCGTGACACCACAGTAACCCCCCCCAACCCCCGGTCCCCCCGTTACCGTGTCCCCCCACACCCCCCCCCAAGCCCGGGGACCCCCCCATGGGGACACCCCGTTCCCACGCGCCCCCATGGGCGCCCCCCGCTCCCAGCTACCCCCGTTCCCACGCCCCCCCCCAGGTGTCCCCCGGCCCCATGACCACCCCCGTTCCCACGCCCCCCCTCCCAGGGGCAGAGGACACCCCCCCCCCCCCTTCCCGGGACCCCCCCACGCCGCCACCTGCCCTTTCCGGAAGCGCCGCGCCCCGAGGCCCCGCCCACACCCCGCCCGTGACCACGCCCCCCGTGACCACGCCCCCGGTACCGCCTATGGCCCCGCACCGCCCGCGCGTCCCCGCGCGCCGCCGCCTGTGTCACGTGACGCGGCCTTTCCGGCACCGCCCCCCACCTCCTCTCGCGGGGCGCGCTGATTGGCGGATGGCGGGGAGGGGCGGGGCCGAGACCCGGGGCGAGGGGCGGGGCCTGGGGAAAGGGGCGGGGCCGAGCCCGGGGAGGGGGCGGGGCCTGGCAGGGGAGTCCCCCCGTGGGGGTTCCCCTATGGGGGGTTTTACATGGCGGTCTCACTTTGGGGGGGGGGGTTGACATGGGGGGGGCTCACTTAGGGGTGTCCCATGGTGGGGTGTCTCCGGGGGGGGGGAGGGGCATTTTGGGGGACTTCACATGGGGGGCTCATTTGGGGTCCGTACCTTGGGGGGGGGCTCCCACGAAGGGAGTCCCATGGAGGGAGTCTCTTATGGGGGGGTGTCATTCGGGGGGGGGGGTGTCCCGTGGGGGGTCTCACTTGGGGGGGGGGGGTCACTTAGGGGTGTCCCAGAGGGGGGTATCCCAGAGGGTGTCCCATTTCGGGGGGGGGGTGTCATTTTGGTGTCGCATTTGGGGGCATCTCCCATGGGGGCGTCTCACTTGGGTGGGGGGTTAGATGGGGGGCTCACTTAGGGGTGGCCCATGAGGATGACGGGGGTGTCCCAGAGGGGGGGGTGTCTCATTTCAGTGTGGGGGGGGTCACATTGGGGGGGGTCCCGTGGGGGTCTTACTTGGGGGAGTCTCTCTTGGGGGGGGGGGGGGGGTGTCTCACTTGGGGGTGGGGGATGTCCCATGTGGGTCTCATTTCGGGGGGGGTGTTACATGGCGGGGCTCATGAGGGGGTCGTACTGGGGGGGGGGTGGGGTCTCCCATGGGGGTCTCCCATGAGGGCGTCTCGCCTGGGGGGGGTCTCATTTGGGAGGGTCTGTTATGGGGGGGGGGTCTCCCATGGGGTTCTCTGTTGGGGGGGGGGAGTCTCCCACGAACGGGGTCTCCCGTTGGGGGGGGGGGTCTCTTTTGTGTGTGTGGGGGGTGTCGCATGGGGGACTCACTTTGGGGGGCTCATATGGGGGGGGGGTGTCTCACTTCGGGGTCTCCCATGGGGTCTTACATAGGGGCGTCTCACTTTTGGGGGGGGGGCTCCCATGGGGGTCTCACTGGGGAGGTTTCACATGGGGGGGGTCGGGTCTCCCCCAGGGTCTTCCATGGGGGGGGCTTTTGTGGGGGGAGCAACAAGGGGGGAGGTGTCTCCCATGGGGTCTCCCATGGGTCTTCGCGGGGGGGGGAATGTCTTCCGTGGGGGGGGTGGGTGGCTCTCATGGGGGTCTCCCGTGGGGGGGGGGTGTCTCCCATGGTGGGGGGGGTCTTTCATGGGGATCTTCCATGCGGGGGGGGCTCTCAGGGGGTTCTCCCATTGGGGTCTCCCATGGGGGGGTTCGCCCCGGGGGACCCAGGCGTCCGGGAAGCTGCCCCGCCCCCGGGCCGTGCTGGTGTCCCCCCCTCGGGTGTGTGTCGTGTGTGTCCCCCCCAAAACCATTCCCGCTCCCATCCCGGGGTGGGGGGGACACAGAAATTCCGGCCCGGGCTCCGTGGCAGGAAACTCCGTGGCTCCGTCACGGCCGGGGG
This sequence comes from Alca torda, assembly GCA_008658365.1. Lineage (NCBI taxonomy): Eukaryota > Metazoa > Chordata > Aves > Charadriiformes > Alcidae > Alca > Alca torda. Next base: position 233,520 of record CM018100.1, on the reverse strand, counting down.
AGGCGAAATCCCCGGGGGGGGGGAGTTGGGGGGCGGGTGCCAGGGGGGGCACACGTTTCTCCTCCACGGTGACGTCACCACCGGGAGGGACCCAGGCGTCCGGGCACCCCAGGATGGGGGGAGGAAGGGGGGGGGGGGCATCTCCCGGACGCCTGGGTCCCCCGTTCCAGCCTCTCCCCCCTCCTCGGTGTCCCTCGGGCTCCCCCCGCCCCCGGCGCCGCCGGTTCCTCCCCGGTCTGTCCCCACCCCCGGTGCCGGTCTGTCGCCACCCCCGGTCCCTTCCCGGTGCCGCCCGCTCCCACCGTAGCCCTTCCGGTCCCCTCTTGTGGCCCCCCCGGTGCCAATCTATCCCCCCCCCTCCCCGCTGTCAGTTTGTCCCTCCCCGGTGCCACCGGGGTTCCCCCGCTCCCTCCCCGGCCCCGCCCGGTCCCCCATGGTCCCGCCCCGGTCCCTCCCCCGGTGTCCCCATCTCCTTCCCGGTGTCCCCGGCCCCGCCCGGTCCCTCCCCTGTCCCCCCACGCCCCGATCGGTCCCTCTATAAGGCGGCTCCGCCGTTCGGTCCCCGCCGCGATGCCGTCGCTCGCCGACCCCGAGATCCCCCCGCTGCCCCCCTCTCCCTGTCCCTCTCCCTGTCCCTCTCCCTGTCCCTCTCCCTGTCCCTCTCCGTGCCGGTGCCGGTGCCGGTGCCGGTCCCGGAGCCGCCGCCGCCTCCTCCCGGTCCTCGCCGCCCTCGGAGCCGCCGCTCTCGGGGCCGCCGCCGCCGCCGCCGCGCTCCTGATGGTGCTCCGGAAAGGGTCCCCCCCGCCGCAGGTGGGCAACGGGGAAGGGGGAGGCACTGGGGCTCCGTCTGTCCGGGTGTCTGTCTGTCCCTCTGTCCGGTCGTCCCTCTGTCCGGTCGTCCCGGTGGCTGTCCTGGTGTCCGTCCGTCTGTCCGGTTGTCCAGGTGTCTGACCTGATGTCTGTCCGTCTGTCCGGTTGTCCTGGTGTCTGTCTGCCCAGTTGTCCTTCCGCCCAGGTGTCTGGGTCTCCGACTGTCCGGTTGTCCAGGTGTCCGTCTGACCTGGTGTCCACCCATCTGTCTGGTTGTCCTTCTGCCCAGGTGTCCAGGTCTCCATCTGTCCGGGTGTCCAGGTGTCCAATTGTCCATCTGTCCAGTTGCCCAGGTGCCTGTCTGGTTGTCCAGGTGTCTGTCTTGGTGTCCATCTGGTTGTCTGGGTCTCTGTCTGTCCGGTTGTCCAGGTGTCTGTCTGTCCTGGTGCCCATCTGTCCGATTTTCCATGTGTCTGTCCTGGTGCCTGTCCATCTGTCCAGTTGTCTGATTGTCCAGGTGTCTGTCCAGGTGTCCATCTGTCCAGTTGTCCTGGTGTCCATCTGTCTGGTTGTCCTTCTGTTCGGTTGTCCAGGTGTCCGGTTGTCTGTCTGTCCAGTTGTCCAGGTGTCCATCCTGGTTGTCCAGATATCCAGTTGTCCAGGTGTCTGTCTGTCCAGGTGTCCATCCGTCTGTCTCATTGACCCAGTGTCCGCCTTGTCCAGGTGTCCATCTGTCCAGTTGTCCAAGTGTTCAGTTGTCCTTCTGTCCGATTGTCCAGGTGTCTGTCCATCTTGGTGTCCATCCATCTGTCTGGTTGTCCGGGTGTCTGTCTGTCCTGGTGTCCAGTTGTCCATCTGTCCAGGTGTCCATCCATCCAGGTGTCCATCCATCCAATGGGATGGTCATCTGCATGTCCATCCAGGTGTCCATCTGTCTGTCCACCCACTTGTCCATCTGTCTGTCCATCTGGGTGTCCATCCATCCAAGTGTCCGTCCGTCCGGCTGTCCAGTTATCAGTCTGGTTGTCTGTCTGTCCAGGTGCCCATCTGGTTGTCCATCTGTCTACCCATCTGGGTGTCTAGCGAGGTGTCCAGTTGTCTGTCTGTCAGGATGTGCATCTGGGTGTCTGTCCAGATGTCCATCCAGATGTTCATCCATCTGGGTGTTCTCCTTGTACGTCCACCTGTCTGGGTGTCCATCAGTCCAGGTGTCTGTCCACCCACCTGTCCTGGTGTCCATGCAGGTGTCCATCCACGTGGGTGTCCATCTGTCTGCCCAGGGGTCCGTCCATCTGTCCAAGTGTCCCTCTAGGTGTCTATCCATCTGGATGTCCACCTGGGTGTCTGTCCAGGTGTCAGTCCATCCCTCTGGATGTCCACCCACCCAGGTGTCCCTCTAGGTGTCTGTCCATCTAGATGTCCACCCAGGTGTCTGTCCATGTGTCTGTCCATCCCTTTGGGGGGGTCCCTCTAGGTGTCCATCCACCTGGGTGTCCATCTGGGTGTTCACCTGGGTGTCTGTCCATCCCTCTGGATGTCCATCCACCTGGGTGTCCATCCGATTGTCCATCCACCCAGGTGTCCCCACCCCCCCCCATCCTCCTGGTTGTCCCTTCCTCATGTCCATGCGTCCACCCAGGTTGCACATCCTGGTGGTGTCCATCTGTCCATCCATCCCCCTGTCCCCAGGGACCCCCAGGATGTCCACCCTTCCAGGCGAGGACGCATCAGGCCTCCAACTCCCCCCCGTGCCTCAGTTTCCCCATCCCCAAAGCCACCAAATCCTGCCCCCCCTCAAATCCAGGGGTCCCCCCACCCCATGGGGACCCCCCCAAAATACCCAACGGGCTGTTGGAAAGTCCCCTAATCCCGACGCGAAACCCAACTTCCCCTTCACCAAGGTGGGGGAGACGGGGACAAGGACATTTGGGTCCTTCCCACCCGATGACACTCTCTTTCCTCCCCCTTGCAGGTTGCCACCGCCGCCCACATGCTGCTGAGCACCGGTAAGTGCCCCCCCCCCCCCCCAGGCCTGAGGCCACAGTGAGGGGCTCCAGGGATGGGGGGGGGGGGGCGGGTTGGGGACAGGGGTAGGTCCTTCCTTAGGTGGCTCGTCAAGTCATCTTGAAAGTCACCGCGCGGGTTCCTCCTTCCGCCCTTGGAGAGGATACGTCAGCCCCGGGCTCGGAGCATCCGGGGGTGTCACAGGGCGGCCGCAGTGCCCAGGGTGTCACGGTGTCCCCGAGGTGTCATGGAGCATCCTCTGCCCCTGCGGTACACAGGGTGTCACGGAGCATCATCCGTCCCTGTGGCCCCCAGGGCGTCACGGAGTGTCCTCAGGGTGTCACGGAGCATCCTCTGTCCCTGTGGTACCCAGGGTGTCACGGAGTGTCTCCAGGGTGTCACGGAGCATCCTCTGTCCCTGTGGTACCCAGGGTGTCACGGAGCATCATCTGTCCCTTGGTCCCCGGGGTGTCATGGAGCATCCTCCATCCCTGCAGCTCCCAGGGTGTCACGGAGTGTCCTCAGGGCATCACGGAGCATCCTCCGTCCCTGTGGTCCCCAGGGTGTCATGGACTGTCCTCAGGGCGTCATGGAGTGTCCTCAGGGTGTCAGGGAGCATCCTCCGTCCCTGTGGTCCCCAGGATGTCACTGAATGTCTCCAGGGTGTCACAGAGCATCCTCTGTCCCTTGGTCCCCGGGGTGTCACGGAGCATCCTCTGTCCCTGTGGTCCCTTGGTGCCATCCCAGGTACCCCTGGGGGGACTCTGGTGGCCAGGAGCATGGGGGGGCTGCGGCACCCATCTCCCATCAGGGGCACCCACTACAAAAGAAGAGCACCCATTTCCCATTGGGGACCCCCCCCATTCCCAGTGAGGACCCCCATTCCCAATGGAGCCACCCCTTTCACATAGGGACACCCATCTCCTATCAGGTGCACCCGTCGCTGAGCAGGAGAACCTGTCTCCCATCGGGGGCACCCGTCTCCCATTGGAGACACCCCATCTTCCATTGGGGTCACCCCATCTCCCATCAAGGGCACCCATCTCCCATCAGGGACACTCATATCCCATCAGGGGCACCCATCTCCCATTGGAGACACCCATCTCCCATTGGGATCACCTGTCTCCCATTGGAGACACCCATCTTCTGTTGGGGGCACCCATCACCAAACAGTAGCACCCATCTCCTATTGGGTCACCCCATTTTCCATCCAGGACCTCCACTACCCATCAAGGGCACCCATCTCCCATTGGGGTCACCCCATCTTCCATCCAGGACCTCCATCTCCTATTGGGGTCACCCCATCTTCCATCCAGGACCTCCAGTACCCACCAAGGACACCCACCTCCCATCAGGAACACCCATCTCCCACCAGGGGCACCTGTCTCCCATTGGAGACACCCATCTTCTGTTGGGGGCACCCATAACCAAGCAGGAGCACCCATCTCCCATTGGGTCACCCCATTTTCGATCCAGGACCTCCACTACCCACCAAGGACACCCACCTCCCATCAGGAACACCCATCTCCCACCAGGGGCACCTGTCTCCCATTGGAGACACCCATCTTCTGTTGGGGGCACCCATAACCAAGCAGGAGCACCCATCTCCCATTGGGTCACCCCATCTTCCACCAAGGACCACCATTACCCATCCAGGACCTCCATTTCCCATCAGGGCCACCCATCTCCCATCGGGAGCACCCATCACTGCTCAGGAGCACCCACCACCCTTCTCCCCTCTTCTCTCCCCAGGCTCCTTGGCGGCGCCAGCGGGACCCATTTGGCGCTACGAAGAAGGCATCAAGGGCGTCTTCCTCAGCGGTGACGTCCAGATGACAGCCGGGGAGCTGCAGGTGACAGCGGGTGGCCTCTACCTCCTCTATGGCCAATTCGCCCTCGCCTGCACGGCGCCCACGTGTCCCCATGGCACTGTCACCCTCCAGCTCCGGCGTGCCAGGTCACGGCGCCCATTGCTCACTGTGCCGTTGACGCTGCCCAAGGGTGGAGGATCCCAACCAATACGTTCTGGTTTGGCCCAAGCCGTTGGGCAGCTCCAAACCGGAGATGTCCTCAGCCTGGTGCTGGAAGGGGACACGGACAAGGACGGCTGGCAGCTGGCACAGGACGAGCGGGAGGGCAATTTTGTAGGGTTGCTGCGTATCGCCGGGGGTGACACATGGGGTGACAAGGGGGTGGCCAGTGGGGTTTGAGGCCAGTCACCCTCCTGGCTGGAGGTTGGGGACATCAAGGGACATTGCTGACCTCCATGGCTCCATTTGGGTCCCAAGACCCCCATGACCATTTGAGGACATCAAGGGGCATCCAGCGACATTGCTGACCTGGCGGTGTGGGGACATCAAGGGACCTCACAGACTTCCATGCCTGGAGATCTGGGGCTGGTGACCCACCTGCTTGGAGGTGGGGGACATCAAAGGGACATCAAGGACCTCCTTGCTTGAAGATTTGGGACGTTAAGGGACATTGGAGACCCCTATGCTTGAACATTTGGGGCTGGAGACCCCTTGCTTGAAGATGTGGGGACATCAAGGGACCTTGTGGACCTCCACGTCTGGACGCTGGGGACATCAAGGGACCTTGGAGACCCCTGTGCCCGGCGATGTGGGGACATCAAGGGACCTCGCAGATTTCCATGCCTGGAGATCTGGGGCTGGTGACCCCCTGCTTGGAGGTTGGGGATATCAAGTGACCTCCCAGAGCCCCCCATGCCTGGACAGCGGGGACATCAGGGGACCTTGGACACCCCCTGTGCTGGCCACTTGGGGACCCCAATGCTGGACACTTGGGGACACCAAGGGACCTCCCCCCCTCCCCCCCCTCCATTTTGGGGACTGCAGAGACCCCTGTGCCCAGTGACGCTGGGGGGGTCCCTGCTGGTCCCAGCCCCCCCCGCCCCCCCCAGCAGGCCTGGGGGGGCCCCTCCCCCCTCTAAATTATTGTCTGCTTTATTTATTGATTAATAAATTTATTTATGATCCTCAGTGCCCTAAAATGGCCTTAATTGTCCCCCAGAAATGGGGGACACCACCCGCCGTGGGCAAGTGCAAATGCACACGCGTGTGCACATGGACATATGTGGGCAAACACGTAGACACGTGTAGATGTAAATGCACACGCGTGTGCACAAACATACGTGTGCAAATGCAAACACGCGTCCATGTGCGCACGTACGTGTAAGTGCAAAGGCGTCCGCGTGCGCATGAACATGCGTGTGCAAACGCAAAGCCGTGTGAACTCCGAAGCGGGGGGGGGGGGCAACCCCCCCCCCCCCCGCCTTGTCCCCCCCTTGTCCCTGTCCCCGCCCCGTGTCGTGTCCCCCCCCCCACCATGGCCTTATCCGGTCACCAGCAGGAAACCCTCCCCCCGCACCGCTCCAACGATGAGGTGGAAAGTCCTGGGGGGCGTGGGGGGGGCGATGGGGGGGGGCACCTCACACTTGTGGGGCTCAATTACCCTCCCCCCAAATCCTGAAATTCCCCCCCCCCCGAGGGAGAAAAGGGTGGGGGGGGCACAACCTCATATCAGCCACCAGAGAATCTCCATTCCCCAAAGAGAACTGGGGGGGGGGGGGGGCGCTGGTTTAGCCCTGCCCCCCCACCCCGTAGCCCCCCCACATTTGACCTTGAGCCCCCCAAAATTGTTCCTGACCCCCCCATTTCCTTCCCCCGACCCTTAGATTTGCCCCTGCGCCCCAAAAATGTGCCCCAGACCCCCCCAATATACTCCAGATCCCTGCCCAGTTTGCCCCCGTACACCCCAGTTTGCCCCATTCCCCCCAATTTACCCCTGAACCCCCAGATTTGCCCCGACACCCCCAATTTGCCCCAGATCCCCCCTCCCCCAAAATACCCCAGACCCCTCCAATTTTCCCCGCCCCCCCCCCCCAAATTTGCCCCTGGTGCCCCCTCCCCCCCCCGCCCAAAATTCTGGCACCCAGCAGTTTCTCTTCACGTTTATTTTGGGCTCAGGATGGGGGGGTGGGGGGTGTCAGGGTGGGGGGGCTCCGGGGGGGGGTCCCCCAATTTGGGGTCAGGGAGTGTCCCCCAACCCCTGCCTGGCCCCACCTGGGGGGAAACTGAGGCACGGCAGAGGTGATGCTGGGTGAGGAACACGGGGAAATGGGGGGGGGAGGGGCAAAGCTGGGGGTGGGATCAGGGTTCAGGGCCCCCCACCTGAATATCAGGGTTACCCCCCCCCCCCCCCCCCCCCAAATAAATAGGTAAAAAGGGCGTCCCGGGGGTTCCCAGGTGTCTGGGTGGGGCAGGATCTGGGTCATTGGCACCCAGAGCACAACCCTATAGGAGCCGCTGGAGAAGCCACAATGCTCTTCAGTGCTGGGTGTCAGGGGCTTTGGGGTGGCCAAGGGGGTCCTGGGGGTCCTGCGGAGAAGGACCCAGTGTCCGGGTGGGGCAGGGTCCAAGTCTGGAGGGTCCAGGCCATCAGCACCCGGCGCACAACCCCATACGAGCCACTGGAGAATCCCCACCGCTCTCCAGTCCAGAGCCTCCGGGGTGCTGGTGGGGGGGGGTGAATGGGGTCTTGTTGGTGGGGTGGGGTCTTGTGGAGAAGGACCCAGTGTCCGGGTGGGGCAGAGTCCAGGTCTGGAGGGTCCAGGCCATCCACACCCAGAGCACAACCCCATACGAGCCACCGGCGAAGCCACAACGCTCTTCGGTCCTGGGTGTCAGGGACTTTGGGGGTGGCCAAGGGGGTCCTGGAGGGCAAACGAGGGACCTGCCGTGGTAGCCCCACCGGTGGCTGAAGGCCCAAGACTTGCCCGGTTCCCACCGAAGGGACCCATTGGGTTGGGAGGAGACGGCGGCGCCGGCTGCGGGGAGGAAGGGAGAAGGGGGGGGGCGAGGGGGGGATCAGGGTGCTGAGCACCCCAAAATCATCCTGCACCCACCTATCTATAGGGGATCCAGGTTTGGGGGCACTGACCCCCCCCCCCCCAAGCTCCCCAGCACCCACTATCTATAGGGGACCCAGGTTTGGGGGTGTTGACACCCCCCCCCCCAAGCTCCCCAGCACCCACTATCTATAGGGGACCTGGGCATCTGGTTCCCCCCCCCCCAGACCCCTCAGCACCCACCTATCTATAGGGGGGACAGGAGTCTGGGGCACTGACCCCCCCCCCCCCAACCTTGTTGGGGGGGGGGGTCTGCATACGGGACCCAGGCGGCCGGGTGAGGGCTGGGGTCCCCAGGGTGGTGGCACCCATGTCCCCAGGGTGGTGGCACCCGTGTCCCCAGGACCCAGTTTTGGGGACCCACCTTGCAGCATCTTCTCTGACAGCGGCTGGTTCCCCTGGGGACACCCATGTGGGTCAGGGGACACTTGGGGACACAAGGGCACATGAGGACGTAGGGATACACGGGGACACGAGGGTGCACGGTGACAGCGAGGCACGGTGGGGTGTGGGGACACGGTGGGGTGTGGGGACACGGTGGGACATGGGGACACACGGGGACACATGGTGGGACACGCAGCTGGGTCTGGGGACACACGGGTGTGCACATGGGGACACAAGAACGGACATGAGGGGACATGAGGGGACATGGGCGCACACCTGGGGGGACACGAGGGGACACACACCACCACGGCCCCTTCCCACGCACACGCAGTGTCACCCACTGCCCCATCCCCATCGTCCCCGTGTCCCCCTGTGTCACCATGTCCCTCCATGTCCCCATGCCCCCCATGACCCACCGTATCCCTGTGTCCCCATAACCTCCCATGTCCCCACATCCCCCCTGTCCCCCCATGTCCCCATGACCCCCCATGTCCCCATGTCCCCCATGTCTCCCCATGTCCCCCCATGTCCTCCATGTCCCCAAACCCCCATGTCCCCCACATCTCCCCATGTCCCCCCATGTCTTCCATGTCCCCAAACCCCCATGTCTCCCCATGTCCCCCATGTCCCACCGTATCCCTGTGTCCCCATAACCTCCCATAACCCCCATGTCCCCGCATCCCCCCATGTCCCCCCATGTCCCCCATGACCCCTAATGTCCCCATGTCCCCCACATCTCCCCATGTCCCCCCATGTCCTCCATGTCCCCAAACCCCCATGTCCCCCACATCTCCCCATGTCCCCCATGTCCCACCGTATCCCTGTGTCCCCATAACCTCCCATAACCCCCATGTCCCCGCATCCCCCCATGTCCCCCATGACCCCTAATGTCCCCATACCCCCCCATGTCACCTCATGTCCTCCATGTCCCCAAATCCCCATGTCCCCCCTGTCCCCCTATGTCCCCTCATTATCTCCCCATGTCCCCCCCCATCCCCCCATGCCCCTGTGTCCCCATATCCCCCATGTCCCCAGCATCCCCCCAGGTCCCCCCCTATACTCCCACGTCCCCATGTCCCCCCCCGCCGCCTTGTCCCCATGTCCCCTCTCACCTGCAGCTGCGCGGTCACTCTCTGCAGCTCCCCCCGGACCCCCGCCAGCACCCAGCCCCGCGCTGCCACCGCCACCAGTGCCAGGGCCACCAGTGTCCCCAACACCCACCGGCCCCCAGCCACCCCCCGGACCCGTCACCGCCGGGGTGGGGGTGGGGGGTGGCAGCACCCATGGGTGCCCCGGGGGGGTGGCAGCGGTGGCCAGGGCCCCGCCACGGTGAAGACGCCGTCCCCCACGGGCCACCCCCAGCGTGTCACCCGGCGTGTCACCCGCTGTCCTGGGGACCGGCACCCGTTTTGGGGCCCACGTCACCCCACCCGTGGGTGTCACCACCACAGGGTGGGTCCCCCCGCCATGGGGACACGGGGCGGGAGCCGGGGGGGGGGGCCCTGGCCATGTGGCTTCTCCCACCCCACGGTGCCACCGCTGTCCCCAAGGGTCCTTGTCCCCTCTGGTGCAGTGTCCCCATAGTGTCCCTAGCGGGGGTCTCTGTGTCGCCTCCCCCCCCACACGCCATGTTTCCAACACTGTGCCCCCCCCCGTGGTGTCCCCTGCACTTTCCCCATGGGGACACAGCGGTGCCACCGCATCCCCCTACTTTTGGGGGGACATCGGTGACCCCACGTGTTTCACCAGCACTGGGAATGTCCCGAGTGCCACCAGTGTCCCCAAAGCCATGGGCGGGGGGGAAGAGCTGCGTCCCCATCCCCAGGGACACTGCGGCCAGGGACATCAGGGACACCGCTGTCCCCACAGTGGCCCTGGGATGCCGGGGACAGGTTGGGGACAGATTTGGGATGCTCCGGGGGGGACAAGCCGGGGACAGCTTGGGGACAGCTTGGGGACACTCCCGCTGTCACCTGTCCCCAGGGCGAGGCCAATGCAGGAAGCAACAGGACGTGGGGTGACGCCGCGGGGTGACACGGCTATTGCACGCTTGCACACGCTTGCGCCTGTGCACACACGTGCTTGTGCTACACGCTTGTACCATGCACACGCGTGTGCAGGGGTGCACGTGCTCATGCCACGAGCGCTGTGCGCGCACACACGCAGACACATGCTTGTGCAAGCGCTCGTAGTCCCCTGCCACACGCTTGTGCATGCGCTCACGTGTGTCAGTGTCCCCACGCGTGTCAGCACCCCGACACACGTCTGTGCCCCCACGCATGTCTATGAGCACACGTCTCTGTCGGTGCCCCCACATGTCCGTGCCCCCACACGTGTCTGTGCACTCACATGTCTCAGTGCCCCCACACGTGTCAGTGCCCACACGCGTGTCTGTGCACTCACGTGTGTCTATGAGCACACGTCTCTGTGCCCCCACACGTCAGTGCACACACACGTGTCTTTGAACACACCTCTGTGTCCCCACGCGTGTCAGTGCCCCCCACACGTGTCTGTGCACTCACATGTCTCAGTGCCCCCACATGGCAGTGCACACACGCATGTCTGTGAACATGTCTCTGTGCCCCCACGCGTGTCAGTGCACTCATGTCTCAATGCCCCCGCACACGTCTGTGCACACACGTGTGTCTATGAACACACATGTGTCAGTGCCCCCACACGCGTGTCCATGAACACACACATCTCTGCGTCCCCACGCGTGTCTGTGCCCCCACACGCGTGCCCATGAACACACGTCCCTGCGTCCCCACGTGTGTCCATGCCTTAACACGTGTGCCCATGAGCGTGCACATCTCTGTGCCCCCACGCGTGTCTGTACCTCCACACGCATGTCCATGAACACACACCTCTGCATCCCCACGCGTCAGTGCCCCCACATGCGTGTCCATGAACACACACGTGTCTGTGCCCCCACGCGTGTCTGTGCACTCACATGTCTCAGTGCCCCCACACACATCAGTGCCCATGGGCGTGTCCATGAACACACACGTCTCTGTGTCCCCGCGCGTGTCAGTGTCCCCACACACGTCCATGAACACACACGTGTCTGTGCCCCCACGTCAGTGCCCACACGCGTGTCTATGAACACGTCTGTGTCCCCATGTGTCTGTACCTCCACACGCCTGTCCATGAACACACACGTGTCAGTGCCCCCACATGTCAGTGCCCACACGCGTGTCTATGAACACGTCTGTGTCCCCATGTGTGTCCATGCCCCCACACGCGTGTCCATGAACACACACGTCCCTGTGTCCCCAGGCGTGTCCGTGCCCCCACGTGTGTCAGTGCCCCCACATGTCCGTGCCCCCACGCGTGTCTGTGCACTCACATGTCTCAGTGCCCCCACACACATCAGTGCCCATGGGCGTGTCCATGAACACACGTGTCTCTGTGTCCCCACGCGTGTCAGTGTCCCCACACACGTCCATGAACACACACGTGTCTGTGCCCCCACGTCAGTGCCCACACGCGTGTCTATGAACACGTCTGTGTCCCCATGTGTCTGTACCTCCACACGCCTGTCCATGAACACACACGTGTCAGTGCCCCCACATGTCAGTGCCCACACGCGTGTCTATGAACACGTCTGTGTCCCCATGTGTGTCCACGCCCCCACACGCGTGTCCATGAACACACACGTCCCTGTGTCCCCACGCGTGTCCGTGCCCCCACGCGTGTCTGTGCACACGTCTGTGTCCCCATGTGCCTGTACCTCCACATGCCTGTCCATGAACACACACGTCCCTGTGTCCCCAGGCGTGTCCATGCCCCCACGCGTGTCTGTACCTCCACACGCATGTCCATGAACACACATGTGTCTGTGCCCCCACGTGTGTCAGTGCCCCCACATGTCCGTGCCCCCACGCGTGTCTGTGCACACGTCTGTGTCCCCATGTGTCTGTACCTCCACACGCCTGTCCATGAACACACACGTCCCTGTGTCCCCACGCGTGTCCGTGCCCCCACGCGTGCTCACAGCCGCGGGGGGGGTGGGGTGCGGTGCCCCCACGCGCAGGCCCCCGCGCGGCGCAGGCCAGAGACGGCGCCGGAAAAGCGCCGCCCGCGCCAAGGCCTCTCTCGGGGGGCAGGAAACCGCCGGCCGGTGCCGCGCTGGGGCTGAGCGGGGGGGGGGGGGGGGGGGGGGTACGGCGGGGGTGGCACCCAGCGCCCTGCACCCAGCGCCGGGCAACGGTGCGTGCCGATGGCACGCGGCACCGCGCCCCGCACCGCGCGCTGCGGTGCCCAGGGTGCAGCGCCGGGCACCGAGGGTTGTGCAGCACCGAGGGTTGTACAGCGCCGGGCACCGAGGGTTGTGCAGCACCGAGGGTTGTACAGCGCCGTGCACCGAGGGTTGTGCAGCACCGAGGGTTGTGCAGCACCGTGCACCGAGGACATGCAGCGCCCTGCACCGAGGGTTGTGCAGCACCGTGCACCGAGGGTTGTGCAGCGCCGAGGGTTGTGCAGCACCATGTACCGAGGGTTGTGCAGCGCTACGCACCAAGGACATGCAGTGTCGTGCACCGAGGGTTGTGCAGCACCGTGCACCGAGGGTTGTGCAGTGCCGTGCACTGAGGGTTGTGCAGCGCTACGCACCAAGGACATGCAGTGCCGTGCACCGAGGGTTGTGCAGTGCCGTGCACCGAGGGTTGTGCAGCACCGTGCACCGAGGACATGCAGCGCCCTGCACCGAGGGTTGTGCAGCACCGTGCACCGAGGGTTGTGCAGCGTCGTGCACCGAGGGTTGTGCAGCGCCGTGCACCGAGGGTTGTGCAGCGCCGAGGGTTGTGCAGCACCATGCACCGAGGGTTGTGCAGTGCCGTGCACTGAGGGTTGTGCAGTGCTACGCACCAAGGACATGCAGTGCCGTGCACCGAGGGTTGTGCAGCACCGTGCACCGAGGACATGCAGCGCCCTGCATCGAGGGTTGTGCAGCACCGTGCACCGAGGGTTGTGCAGCGCCGTGCACCGAGGGTTGTGCAGCGCCGAGGGTTGTGCAGCACCATGCACCGAGGGTTGTGCAGCGCTACGCACCAAGGACATGCAGTGTCGTGCACCGAGGGTTGTGCAGCACCGTGCACTGAGGGTTGTGCAGCGCTACGCACCAAGGACATGCAGTGTCGTGCACCGAGGGTTGTGCAGCACCGTGCACCGAGGGTTGTGCAGTGCCGTGCACTGAGGGTTGTGCAGCGCTACGCACCAAGGACATGCAGTGCCGTGCACCGAGGGTTGTGGAGCACCGTGCACCGAGGACATGCAGCTCCGTGTACCGAGGACATGCAGCTCCGTGCACCGAGGACGTGCAGCACCGAGGGTTGTGCAGCGCTGTGCTCCAGGGGTTGTGCATCGCTGTGCACCGAGGGTTGTGCAGCACCGAGGGTTGTGCAGGGCCGTGCTCCAGGGGTTGTGCAGCACCGTGCACCGAGGACGTGCAGCGCCGTGCACTGAGGGTTGTGCAGCACCGTGCACCGAGGGTTGTGCACTGCCATGCACCGAGGGTTGTGCAGCACCGTGCACCGAGGGTTGTGCAGTGCCGTGCACCGAGGACATGCAGCTCCGTGTACCGAGGACATGCAGCTCCGTGCACCGAGGACGTGCAGCACCGAGGGTTGTGCAGCGCTGTGCTCCAGGGGTTGTGCATCGCTGTGCACCGAGGGTTGTGCAGCACCGAGGGTTGTGCAGGGCCGTGCTCCAGGGGTTGTGCAGCACCGTGCACCGAGGACGTGCAGCGCCGTGCACTGAGGGTTGTGCACTGCCATGCACCGAGGGTTGTGCAGCGCCGTGCACCGAGGGTTGTGCACTGCCATGCACCGAGGGTTGTGCAGCGCCGTGCACCAGGGGTTGTGCAGCGCCGTGCACCAGGGGTTGTGCAGCGCCGTGCACCGAGGACGTGCAGCTCTGTGTACCGAGGGTTGTGCAACACCATGCACTGAGGGTTGTGCAGCACCGTGCACCGAGGGTTGTGTGGTGCCACACACCAATGACATGCAGCACCGTGCGCCGACGGTCCTGCACCACGCAACGTGCAGCACCGTGCATGGAGGCCACATCCCCCTGACCGCCTGCGGACTCAGAGCCAGACTGTCAGAAAGGACTTTTTTTAACCCAAAAAAACCCCCCAAAAACAATAAAGGGGGGAGCAACAGAGAGGGGGGGGGCAGCAGGGTCGGGGGGGACGGGGACAGCCAGGGGTGGGGGCCACCCGCTCAGGATGGGCACCCAAACATGGTCATGGCCTCGGCAAATTCAATGAAGTCCTGGCAGAGGGCTTGCAGGTCGGGCTCCTGACATGCCACCTCCGAGGGCCAAACCTCCATCCAGGTGCCCTTGCCGATGAGGTAGGAGAAGCTGGGGACAGCAGGGGACAAGAGGGGACGCGGCTCAGAAGAAGGTGGCACCCCGCAGGGGACACACACGGTGGGTGCAATGGGGTGCACAACCCCCTATGAGACACCCGAGAATCTCAGGGCTTGGGGGGGCGGGGGGGGATACGCCTGTGTACTTGGGGGTCGGTGTCACTGTGTCCATGTGTCTCTGTGTCCCTATGTCCCCATGTCCCACCTCCCCCTGTCCCCATGTCCCCGTGTCCCACCTCCCCCTGTCCCCATGTCCCATCTCCCACCTCCCCATGTCCCGTGTCCCACCTCCCCCTATTCCCATCTCCCCATATCTCGTGTCCCTGTCTTCCCGTGGCCCCCTCCGTGTGCCCACAGGTGTGCCCGTGTCCCTACCGGCCACCGGTGACCCACAGGTCGGTGGCCAGTCCCCAGAGCAGGTAGTCCTGGCCGATCTGGAGCCGCAGAGCGTCCCGGCACTGCTGGTGGCTCACGAAGGTCCGGTTGCTTCCTGCTGGGTCCTCGTCGGTGCCTGTCCCAGGAGGGGGACACACAGGTGACATGTCACCTCCGCCCCAACACAACAGGGACACCCACTCTGACATGTCCCGCCATGGGGACTCTCAATCCCCCACTGTTGTCACCGTCTCATGGGTGTCATCAGCCATGGGTGACACCAGCCCCCTCCAGCTTTCCCCACCACCCTTGGGAGCCTCACCCCACCTGGGTGACACCAGCCCTCATGGGTGTCTTCAGCACCCTTGGGTGACACCAACCCACACGGGTGTCCCTTCCCAACAGGTGGCCCCAGCACCCTTGGGTGACACCAACCCACCTGGGAGCCCCCAAGTCACACTAATGACCCCAGCCCACCTAGGTGTCCCCACCCCTGGCTGCCCCCAACCCTAGGTGACCCCCACCGTGTCCCTCAGGGTGGCCTTGTCCCCCACCCCAGGGGTGCTCGTACCCATCTTGATGACGGAGACGATGGTCATGATGTAGTTGTCGTGGGCCGCCGAGTGCTCCACTGCCATCAGCTTCACCTTGTACACTGGGGAAGGGGATGTCACCATGTCACCCCCCACCCCTAGACAGCAACCCCACTCCAGGGTGGCCCCTCAGCGGGTGGCCTCTATCCCCCCCTTTCCTCCCCGTGTCCCTCTACATCCCCTTGTCCCTCCACGTCCCCCTGTCCCCTGCAGTATCTCTGTGCCCCTCATGTCCTTCTATGGCCCTTCATGTCCCCATCCATATCCTTTATGTCCCCTCCATGTGTCCCAGATCCTCCCATGGCCCCATATCCCCATTATCCTTCCATGTCCCCATGTCCCACCATAGTCAACTCCTGGCTCGCAGGCACGCTCGATGCGTTGGTTGACGGTGATGGGGACGTCCTGCTTCTTCCATATGAAGCAGCTTTCTGCGGGGATGCGGGGACACAGCAATGACAAGGTCTATTGTGGCACCAACATGTCCCATCGTGGCAGGGACATGTCCCACCACAGCAGGAACATGACTCCATCACAGTCATGACTGTCACCATCATGGCCATGACATGTCCCATCACAGCAGTAATGTGTCCCCATCATGGCCATGACACAGCCCATCACGGCCATGACACATCCCATCACGGCAGTGATGTGTCCCCATCATGGCCATGACACAGCCCATCACGGCCATGACACATCCCATCACGGCAGTGATGTGTCCCCATCATGGACATGACCCAGCCCATCACGGACATGACACAGCCCGTCACAGCAGTGATGTGTCCCCATCACGGCCATGACATGTCCCATCATGGCCATGACACATCCCACCACAGCAGTGATGTGTCCCCATCATGGACATGACACAGCCCATCATGACCATGACGTGTCCCATCACGGCCATGACACGGCCCCATCATGGCAGGAGTGTTGACCCAGTCTGTCCCCATGTCACCTTCCGCGCAGCGGCACACGTCCCCGTAGCAGATCTTGCTCAGTTGCCCATTGTTCTTGTCCGGATGGTAGAAACGGGTGCAGCGGTCATCTGCAGGGACATGGGGACATGAGGGGACAGGAGATGGGGGACACACAGGGGAAAAGGACCACTGGGAGACATGGGGACACAGTGGTGACATGTGGAGGGAGAGGGTCAGCAGGGGACGCAGGGGGACAGGGTGACACAGGCATGGGGAGAAGGTCAGCAGGGACACGGTGGGACAAAGGACAGGAGGGGACTTTGTGGAAGAGAGGGGGCACAGAGGGGAGTGTGGGGATGGAGGGGACCTTGAGGTGACACAAGGGGACATGGGGCGCACCAATCTTGTAGTAGCTGTAGACGGTGACGGCCGCGGGCTGGATCAGGCCCACCCGGAATCGCTGGTGGGCCTTGAAGGAGAAACACTCCTCGGCCTTGTGGGAGATCTGGGGACGGGGACACGGGGACGGGGCTGACAGTCAGCCAGGCCCTGTCCCCAGCCGTGTCCCCATGTTGTCCCTGTCCATGACCTGGACCCATCCCTGTCCTTGTCCCCACCCCTGAGATCCTTTTCCTGTCCCGACTCCTGAGGTACTTTTCCAGTCCCCACCTCTGTCCCCATCCATGTCCCCAACTTCATTCCTACCTCTGTCCCTGTTCCAGTCTCTATCTGTGTCCCCAACCCCACCCATGTCCCCGTCCCAGTCCTGTCCCCAACTTCATCCCCATACCTGTCCCTGCCCATGTCCCAGCTCCGTCCTCTGCTCTCTTTGTCCCTGTCCCCACACTGTCCCCATCCCTGTCCTATCATGTCCCGATCCCCGACCCATCTTGTCCCTGTTCATGTCCCCCTCCTGTCCTATCTTGTCCCCAACCCCATGTCCCCACCTTGTCAAGGTAGATGACGAGGTTGCTGCGGTCCGACAGTGCTTGGTCGAGCTCAAACTTGGAGATGTACCTGTCCACCCCATCTGTGAGCTGGTGACAGGGACATGGCGACACCGGGCACACAGGACATGCAGGGACACGTGGGGACACGCAACCACATCAGGACACAGGGATGTATGGGCACGGGGGCACATAGGGACATGGTGGTGCCACATGGGACACCCAGGGACACATGGCCATGGCAGGATGCAGGAGACTTGCAGGGATGTGGGGACACGGGGGGGACATGCGGACACAGTGACACCCAGAGGACATGGGGACAGACGTCCACAGAAGGAAAGGCAGGGACACAGGGATGCAGTGGCCCGGGGGAATGTGGGGACACAGTGACACACAGGGACATGTGGGGATGTGTGGACATAAGGACATGGTGGGACACGATGGCACAAAGATGCAAGGTCCCATGTGTCCCCTCTGGGTCCCCATGTGTGTCCCCATGTCCCTGCACTCACCCTCTTCAGGTCCTGGAGGTCGGGCGAGAAGCCCGTCAGCATGGAGACGTCGAGGATGGACATGGTGGCATCCACGTTGTCCAGGTACCTGTGGGGACAGGGTTGTGGCCACCCGCCTGTTCCCAACTGCCCTATTGTCCCCAGTGTCCCCATCCCTCGTGTCCTTGTTCCCAAGGATCCCTATAGGACAAGGTGGGACTGAACTCTCTTTGACCTCAACATCCCCCTTTCCCTGATGTCCCTGTCCCCAGTATCCCCGTTCCCCTCCCCATCTCCAGTGTCCCTGATGTCCCAATGTCCCCAGCCTGTCCTACCTGGTGCAGATGGTGATCTTGACGGAGCGGAAGACGCCCTGCTGTTCCTTGCCTATGGGGGGACATAGGGACAATGAGGGGACACAGGGGATGTGGAAGGAGTCATGAGGTGCCATGGGAGGACTTGGCAGAGGGGGACATGGAGGGTCTGCGTAGAGGACATGGCAGGGACATGGAGGGGACTCACCTGTCCTCACGTCCTCCACCTGCACCTGCAGGTCGAAATTGTCACACTTGTTGTCCTTGTCGGGGACCTTGGCATTGTAGATGGTCACCACTGTCATCGTCCCCTTGCCTGTACCCTCAGCTTTCACCGTGAAGTCCTCATTCAGCTTGGTCTGTGGGGACAGGGGACATTAGGGAGGGACGGGGACATCATTAGGGAGGGACGGGGACATCCCCTGGGGGGGAAATGGAAGGCATGTGGCATCCTGGGGACATGGAGGCATGTGAGGACATGGAGGGGGTGTAGAAGGGACAAGGGACATCCCAGCACATGGAGAGGACAGCAAGACACAAAGGGGACAGGGACATTGAAGGGACAAGGAAAGCAGAAGACAGAGAGGGACGTGAAGGGGACAGAGACATTCCAGGTCACAGCAAGGGAGGGGACAAGATCGGCCTGGGACATGGAGGGACATGGCAGGGACATCCCAAGCCTTGGAAGGACACAGAGGGGACAGGGACATCCCATGGAGAGCCAAGAGCAGGGTGAGCCGTGCTGCATCCCCACGGTCCCGATGGTGATGGTGACAAGAAGGGGGCGGGTACCTCGGCGGAGCGTGCCACCAGGGCGTTGCGGTTCTCGATGCGGTAGGTGATGGCACTGGCACGTCGTGGCAGCAGCACCGACACGTCCAGGTTGATCTCCAGCTGCCGTGGAGTTGACACCTGGTACTGGGCCAACGCTTGGAACACCAGGATGGTGGCCTGCGGGGACACCTGCGTCACCAGGGCTTGGGGACAGCATCTGGAGCGTCCCCAAAGGCCCCTGGGTGGCCTTGAGCCCAGGGTGACCCCAAGTCCTGAGGCCACCTGATATCACCTGGAATGTACCCTTGGGGGGTGTCTTACGGAGCAGAGGTGGCCCCCAGGGACAGGACGTGTCCCTGAGGGTCCCCAGGGTCTGGAGGTGTCCCCCAGGGACAAACCTTTTGGGTTTTCCAAAGCCATTGAGATCCCATGGGACCAGGGGTGTTCCCCAAGGACATGCCACGTCCCCGGGGGTCCCAAGGGCACTGAGGTGACCCCCAAGCCCTGAGGGGTCCCCCAATGCTTTTGAGGTCCCATGGGACCAGAGGCGTCCCCCAAGAGACATGTCATATCCCTGGAGTCCCCAGGGTCACAAGGTGACCCCTCAACCCCCAACCAAGCCCTCAACCTCTCTCTTCCCCATCACATACCACTCCTCCCCATGGCTGTGGGTGACAAGGCAGCACCCATGGGTGCCAGGACAGGACCCATGGGTACCAGGGGGGTCAGTAGCCCACCTGAGTGGATCCATAGCCACCACCAAAGTAGTTCTGCTGGGCAAGCCAGCGGACCACTGGTCCCGTCAGCTCCGGCTTCTCCATTTGCAGCAAGGCCAGCAACGCGTAGGACGTCCCCTCGATGTTGTAGGTATGGGCATTGCGTTCCTCCCAGCGTTTGCCCTCTGGGGTGACATCGGTCCCTCAGCATCCTCTAGGGATGATTTCTCGCCCCAACAGGAACCCATAAGTACCCCTTCCCCTCCCCCACCCTGTCACCCCTGCAGTTTTGTGCCTCCCCCTGCCCCGGTGAGACGTCACCTTTGGAAAACTTCATGAGAACTTTCTCGCTTTTGAGTTTCCCTGTCAGGGCCAAGGCGTAGGAGGTCAGGGCCACCGTGTAGGGTCGGCTCAACGACTGGTACCTCCGGGCGAGGTAGTCGGCGGCTTTGTTGATGCTCCCGTCCAAGCTCTGGGCAGAAAGAATGGTAAGTTTGGATTCTCAAGTGGCTGCTATAAGGGTTGGACACCTCATCTTGAAGGTCCTTCTATGTGACAGGTGCCAATTGTCCCTCCTCTCCCCATGTGGGGTTGAGGACTGGGCCACTCACCTTGACATGGTCCTTGCAGACTGTCCGGGCCTCCTGCAGCGCAACGAGGACAAAGGCTGTCAGTGACACCTCGGGCTCAGCACCCTGGTAGCCTCCCTGGGTGACAAAATGGAGGGGAAAAAAAACCTCAGGACTGTGGTCTTCACAGCAAGATCTGTCCACCCAACACTCATCCCGGTCACCCAATGTAGTCCTTTCCCCACAGCTCATTCCAAAAGCCCATCCTCGAGCCACCAGGGCTTTGACCACCAGCAGGGACAGGGTTTGGATCCCCCCATACCACCATCTCCTTGTGGATGACAGGAGCATCTTCTTGGAAAATCCCATCTGGCTTCTGCTTCTCCAGAATGAGCCATTTCACGGCCCCACAAACCACCTCGGGCTCGATGTCTACCAGCTTGATAGCCATGGCAAAGACTTTGGCCACGTAGGCTGTCAACCTGAGGACAGGAGGACCTTAGTGTCATGTCCAACCATGTCAGCTGGACCCACGTGGTGGTGGCAACGTGACCCTCACCATGTGCTTGCTGGACGATCCTTGAAGGCAGCATAGGAGCTGTCAGGTTTCCGGAAAGCAAGTTGTTGGGTGTAACCTGGTGAGGAGATGGTGGTTGGCCAACACAAGGAGCACCCAGCCAAGCTGAGGTAGCTTCAGGCCGCCATCCCACTCCAGAGCAAACCAGTAGCCCTAGAAATCCCCAAACTGGTAGCACCCAACCCGTGCCTTCTTTAAAGGTGCAGCTTTCTTCAGCACCTTGATGATGGTGACATTTTGCACCCTGAGAGAGGGAACCAGAGGGTGGTCCCAACCCTTTGGGGGATGCTCCTACCTTTTTTAATCAAGTTGATGGCCTCAGTGCGGCGGTCAATGCCGAAGCTTTCCCACTGAAACGTGCTGTCCAGGTAGTGGGTGGCAATGACAGTGGGTGTCATCCCGATCATGTTCTGCTCCCCGCAGCCTGCTGGCGTCACGATGAGGTGCTTCAGCTTCTCCCCGTCGATGGATTTCTCCACCATGATGGACACAGGGTTCCCTGGAGCAGAAGACAGGGAGACGTCAAGCCAGGAGTTTCCCACCCCGTCCCAGTTCATCCCCAGTTGTGTTCCTTCCCCCGCTCTCACCTTGGATGCTGACTTTGGTCTCTGACTCAGTGTTGGGGACAATGTCTGAGAGGTTTGCTGCCCTCACCTTCTCTTCCTGTACACCATCTGTGGGGCAAGGAGGCCAGGATGGAGTTGGGTGGCCCCAACTCCTTCATGAACCCCACCACCACCACCACCCTGAGGTGACCCAGCCCTGCCCCACATCTGCCGCAGGATGTCCCTTGTCCCTCAAGATGTTCCAGAGCCATAGCAGGATGTCCCTTCTCCCTTGAGATATCCCAGCTCCATAGTACGATGTCCCTTGTCACCACGGATGCCCCAGACCCGCAGCAGGACATTCCTCATTCCCTGAGATACCCCAGCTCCATAGTGGGGTGTCCCTTGTCCCCCAAGATGCCCCAGTCCTACCCTTGGTGATACATCCTTCATCCCCCAAGATGTCCCAGACCCACAGTGTGACTTCCCGTGTACCCTGAGATGCCCCAGACCCTTCTCTCAAGTGGGACATCCCCGTGGGGCTGAGACATCCCCAAGACCAGCCGGGGCCACTCACTGACTCCCTTCGTCTTCGGGTCCAGCTCAACTATCTTCACCGTCTTCTCCAACCTCATCCCTTCAGGCTGCAGAGGTGAGAGTCCAATGCTAAAGGTTGGGCTGGTTTTGGGTCCCCCCTTCCCAACCTCTCTGGGTTGTCCAGGAAAGGTAGCCCAGTATAAACCGGCATCCCCAGGTCATGCAACAAACTGGGAGAGCCCCAGAAGGCCACATGTGAGCATCCCGGGGTGGAGGATCCTTTATCCCTGAGTACTAACACCGGGATGAAAGCAGAGACAGGGCTGTCACAGGGATACCATGCTGGGGACATCTCAGGGATGGAGGTGGCACCATGTGGTGGAGACGCCATGGGCAGCAATGGCCACTCACCACAACTTTGAGCTTCTTCTTGACACCGTCAGCCACGAAGCTGCTCTGAACGGCTGCCTTCACCTCGACATCGTGCAGCCCCAGCTGCAAGGGCACGATGACGAAGGGCACGGCCCATGATGACTGGGCTTTCATTTTGAGGATCTGCTGGTAGCGCATCTTGGAGGTGGAGGCACTGCACAAGGCTGGGTTGTACATCAGCTCCACGCGCACCTAACAGGGCACAGAGATGTTGGCCGTGGGGTTCAGGTGGCCACAGACCTCCCCCCAGAAGCCCAGGTGTGGCTCCCCTGCCCACCTTGATATCGTGCGTCCGGTAGTTGTAGAGGATGGCTCGGATCTCCACCTGCTCGTTCCTCACCACAGAGTAGGGCAGGCGCAGGTCGATGAAGAACTCCTTCATCACCGTGATCTCATAGGGGTCAGCCACACACAGCCCTGTGGGGTGGCCCCCAGGGACATGGGGTTCAGGCTTATGGGCCTGCTGGGCCCCTCATGTCTCAGGAGCATCCCCAGGGGTTTTGGAGATCCTTCAAGTCCCATGGAATCCTCTCAAGGCTTAGGAGATCCCTCAAGTCCCAAGGACTGCCACCAAGCTTTGAGGGATCTCCCCAAAATTTGGGGCACCTCTCCAGTGGTATGCACCCCTCTAAGATTTTGGAGATCTCTCAAACCCCAAGGAAACCCGCCAGGCTTTAAGGGACCCTTCAAATCCCAAGGACCACCCTGAAGGTTTGGGGGATTCCTCTGATCCCCAAAGACACCTTCCTACTTCATCACGTACCCTTGGTCGGTGAGATGCTGACAGCCAGCACCTCCCATGTAGTGATGGAGTCCTTCAGGTATATAGGCAGAGTCTTCATGGAGACGCTGGAGAGGATGAGAACAACCAAAGGGGTCATAATCATCCCCAAACCAGGCTAAGGAAGTATAACCAGCCACCAAGCTGGAGTAGGGGGGGTCATAGGTGGTCCTTCAGCTCGACTGGGGGTTGTAGGTGGCCCCTGAGCTGGACCAAGGTGTCATAGCTGGTCCCAAAGCAGCACCATAGCTGGTGGCCCTTGTCTGGCTGACAAGGTTGGGAATCACAGCTGGTCTCCAGACTGGGAGGAGCAGTGTCCAGATCTGGACAGGGAGAAGGCAATGATCCCCAAGGTGGAGGATCCCCCCATGGGGTGGAGGGGTAGTGGGACAAGGGCACAGGGCTCACCCCAGCTCATTGGGCTTCTCCGTTAGTTGCTCCACCTGCCACAGCCAGCTCTCCGGGAAGAGGCTCCGTGAGGTGATGTCCTCATCAGACAGGAAGTCATCGTCCTCCTCGCCTAGGGGTGGTACCATCCCTCTCGACCGTGGCCTCAGAAGCCCAGCTCCTGGGTGGAGCCAGTATAACCCCAGCATCATCCAAGCACCACCCTTGTTTTGCTCAAGCATCGTCTAGGCGTCACCCAACTTTGACCCAACCGTTGCCCACAATTCATCCAAGTATTGCCCAAGGATAGACCAAGCAATGCCTGAGGTTCACCTGATCTTCACCCAAGCTTTGCCCAAATTTCACCCAAGCTTTGCCCAACCACCAGCTCCACCACCACCACCACCACCACCACTCCACCAGTGCCCAGCACTTGCTTCGAGCCAGCTCGAGGTGGAACTCGCGCTGCTTCTTGTCACGGATGCCCTTGATGTAGTTGCAGCAGTCGAGGAAGGCACGGATGCAGGCTTCTCCATCCTGGATGTAGTTGGTCCGTTGCTCACAGCTGTGGCCCATGGGGTTTTCCTTCATCCCATCCTCACAACACTTGCGCAGCGCCTTATCCGTGTACTCAGCCGCTGCCAGCACAAAGGCACCCAACTGGAACCCAGTCCCAAAAACCCTGGGCCAAGGGCTGTCAGGGACATGGGACACTCTGATGTCCCTCAGGGATTTGGGGCAATGGTATTTGTTGGGTTATGGGGTGCTGTGCTATCACCAGGGACATGGGACACTAGTGTCCTTTGGGATATGGGGTGCTGTGGTACCACCAGGGGCGTGGGACACTGGTGTCCTTTGGGATATGGGGTGCTGTGGTACCACCAGGGACATGGGACGCTGGTATTCACTGGGATATGTGATGCTGTGGTATAAGCACAGACATAGGACACTGGTGTCCCTCAGGGACATGGGACACTGGTATTGATTGAGACATGGTATGTTGTGGTGTTGACTGGGACATGGGATGCCCTGGTGTCCCTCAGGGACCTGGCACGCTCCGGTATCCTCAGGGGACATGGGACAATCCAGTGTCTCCAGGGGCACAGGACATTCCGGTGTTCTTGGGGGCACAGGACACTGCCCGTGCCACCTACCCTTGGTGCCTTTGTACTCGATGAGCTGCAGGGAGCGGCGCTTGCGTTTCGCAGGCTGGCGACACTGGACCTCTGGGGACAGAGAGGACACAGGTCAGGACCCCACAGTGTCACAGCCCCAAACCCAGGTGCCACTTCCCCTTGACATCAGTTGTCACATCCCAAAGCTCAGGGGAGACATCTCCCGTCCCTTGAGGTGTCACACTCCCCCATCCTTGAAGTGCCACATCCCAAGGTTTCACCAACCCCATCTCCAAGGTGCCACCCCAGGTTGTCGCAGTCCCCAGCATGTCCCCTACCTCCTCGCTGTGGCGTGGTGACCTTCGTGCTGGTGACCAGGCTGAGGCCAGCGTCAGCAAAGACACCCACGTTGTCCCTCCCGCTGCCTGGGGTGCAGCCTATGTCACTCTTCTCCACCGTGTCCCAAACCTGTGACCAACATGGGACAGCCATGACAGCCACTGCCACCACCTGGGGACAGTGGGGACGGGGACCTGGGCACCCACCTTGGACTGGGTGAGCTTGTTCTTCTTGCTGAGGACAAAGACGCCCTTGTCCACAACCACCAACCCCACGTGGGCGTTGTGGTCGCCCTCGATGCGCAGCTGCGTGCGTGTCCCTGGTTCGTGCACCCGGTTGTCAGCCTCCGTCGCT
The DNA here is from genome assembly GCA_008658365.1 of Alca torda. Classification (NCBI taxonomy): domain Eukaryota; kingdom Metazoa; phylum Chordata; class Aves; order Charadriiformes; family Alcidae; genus Alca; species Alca torda. The sequence continues at coordinate 208,261 of CM018100.1, read as the reverse complement.
CCCTTCACCACCAGCTGCCAGGGACACGGGGTGGGGGGGTCATGGCCATGGGATACCCCCAAAAAAACCTTCACTGTACCCCCAGGAGCTGCCCCATGGGGGTACCCCAACCCCATAGGGTGTTGGAGTCCTCCAGGGGTAGCTGATGGCTCTGTCCTCCACCATGGAATATCTGGACCATCAATGGGCCACCTGGGCCACCCAAAGCTCCCCATGAGATGCCCAAGCCCCTCATGGACTATCCAAACCACCTAAGTGACACCCAGTCCCCATCATGGGCCACTCAAGCTTCAAGGGCCACCTGAGGACCCCACGAGATGCCCAAGCCCCCCATGGACTATCCAAAGCACCTAAGCGCTACCCAATCTCCATCATGGGGCCCATCATGGGCCTTCTCAAGGGCCACCGAAACCACCTCCAAGGCCCAGCCAATACCCCCACAGGACCCTTCAACCTCTAGGACAGTGGGGACACACTCACAGTGCCCATGCAAGTGTCCTTGACATCAACCCAGATGGAGTCGGCGACAATCTCGCCGGGCATCACGAAGTAGTAGGCCACGATACGGAAGGAGGGGATGAGGTCAGCCGTCACTGGCAGTGACATGGTGACCAGGCTCTGGCCAGGCTCGTGCCGCTGTCGCCCCACGTGGACGATGCGCCCCTTGCTCATGATCTGTGGTGGGCAAGGAAAGGCAGGGTTGATGGCAGCTGGACACCTGGGTCCCCAAGATGGGGAGCAGTTGGTTGGCAGAGGCCAAGGTGCTCACCAGGTAGGTGAAATAGGGGACAGAGTCACGGACGGCGTTGTTGTTGCTCTTGAGGTGGAAGTTCACGGGGAGATTGTCACCAGGCTGCAGCTCGGTGGCCCCCACGGCCAGGTGGAGGAGGTTGCCGGATCCACTTTGGCTGCGGTAAGCTTCGGCGGTCATCTGCCGTAAGGCTTGACGGTCGGGAGGCAGCCCTGGCTGGTCCGTCCGCACCTGCAACACAGGGGACATGGTGGCACTTGGTCACCAGGAAGAGGCGTGGACATGGGTAGGGGTCAACATGGAGGTCTTGGCCACCATAGAGGTCTTGGTTGTCCTTGTCTCCCTGACACCTGCTGCCCTGGTTCTTGGTCAATGGCGATCATCTCCTTGGTCAACGTGATCATCTCTGCTACCCTGGATGTCTTGGCCACTCTAGTCAACTTGACCACCTTAGTCCCCCTGACATTGGCCCTCCTGGCCCTTGGCTACCCTGAACATCATGGTCACTCCCATCCCGTTGACCTTGGCCATCCTGGTTCTTGGTTACTGGTAAACCATTCTGACCCTGGCTGCAGGCCACCATGGACAACTTGGCCACTACAGACATCTCCACCAGTCTCCCCGACACTGGCCATCCTGGTCCTTGATCACCCTAGATGTCTTGGTCAACCCAATTGTGTTGGCCGTCATGGTTGCCCTGACACCAGCCATCGGGCTCCTTGGCCAATGGTGACCAGGATAGCTCTGGTCCTTGGTCACTCTGGAAATCTTGAGCACCACAGTCATCTCAGTCATGCTGGTCCCCCTGACCTTGGCCATCCTGGTCCTTGGTCACAGGTGACCAGGGTGGCCCTAACCCTTGTCCACCATGGGTGCCTAGGTCACCTGATCCTGCTGTCCTGGTCCTTGGTCAATGGTGACCATGCTGGCCATGGTCCTTGGTCACCCTGGACATCTCAACCACCTTGGTTGTCTCAGCAACCCCAACGCCCAGGTCACTTCAACCACCCCTGTCCTCTGCCACCTTGGCCACCCCAGTTCCAAGGCCACCCCGGTGCCCATCCCCACTCACAGTGATGGGGACAGCATCCTGGTTGGCCGGCATGTTGAGGACCAGCCTGGCTGTGCCATCACGCTGGGTGGAGACGAGACCCTGGAAGCCATCAGCCTTGACAGCGACACGTGGAGCTGGGGACTCATCTGGGTTAGTGACATAGACCTGCAGGGGATGTGGTGTGACATGAGGACGTTACATGGGGTCATGGCATGAGGGACATGCCACCTGGTGCCATCGAGGTGACACAGGGACAGACCACGGTCCCCAGGCCCTCTCCAGGTGACACAGTGATGACACAGGGACAGATCCTGGTCCCCAAGTCTCTTCCACCCACAAACCCCCAGACTTGCCCGTCCCCATCCTGATGCTGGGGACTCTGGTACCATGGAGGTCCTGGGCCAATGCCACCGCTGTTCCCATCCCTGTCCCCAGGTGCCATTACCGTCAGATCAAAGGGCATCCCCGGCTTGAAGTACTTGGGGGTGTGGGTGAAGTGGATGGTGTACGGGGACGTCACGATGTGGATGCCACTGCGCTGCGCCTCCACCATGTCACTGCCTGTGGCGGCCACAGGAATGGCCATGTCACTCAGCGCCGGGACAAGGCTCCCAGTACCCCCCAGGGACAGCCCCATCCAATCTTGGGTGGCCCCAGATGTCCCCATCCTCACTGTCCCAAACCCCACCTATCCTCATCCTTGCTGTCCCCAACCCCACATCTCCCTGTCCTTTGCTGTCCCCAACCCCACGTGTCACTGCTGTCCTCATCCCCCTAAGTCCCCCCATGTCCCCAAGTGTCCCCCCACCCACCCAACTCGTTGGACGCTGTGACAGAGACAAAAAGCCCATGGCCTCATACGTCCCTGCTCTCCCTAACCCCCCAAGTCCCCCGTGTCCCCCGCGGTCCCCCTGCACACCTGACTCGGTGAGCACGGTGACGGAGACGTAGAGCGAGTGTCCCTTCAGCTCCTGGGGGTCGGCGAACCGTTGCCGCAGCGTGGCCATGGACAGCACGGCTTCCCCGTCCCCGTCGGTCACCTGTGGCATGGAGTTAGTGGGACAGGGGACGGCCATGGGGACCGGGATGGGGACAGGGATGGGAGTGGGGACAGGGGATGGCAGAGCTCAGCACGGGAGAGGGATGGGGACAGGGATGACGGTGTGGATGACAGGGCTCAGCAAGGGACAGAGCCCAACAGGGGGCTGGAACAGGGACAAGGGAGGGGGACAGGGACAAGGACAGGGTCACCTGGACACGCTGCAGGGACTGGGGGATGCTCTTCTTCTCGCCATCCACCATAACGCCGAAGAGGACGAAGGCTGTCCCCTGCAGGCGCTTCCCGTACAGGTACCTGTGGGCAGGCCACCACTGTCACCCTCAGCCCCTGCCCCCATGTCTCCATCACATCCACATCACTGTCACCCCGTGTCCCCACATCCTCTTGCCATACAATCCCGTCACCCCATTGCCCCATGTCCTCATCACCCTGTCCCTGTCACTGCATGTGCCCATGTCCCACCGTCACCCCATCACACCCTGCCACCTCCGTCACCCTGTGTCCCCCTCACCCCCCGTCCCCATCATCCCATTTCCCCACATCCCCATCACCCTCATCCCTGCCACCTTGCATCCGTGCCACCCCCTCATCCCTGGGGACATTGCGCAGGAGCAGAGCAGGAATGTCACCCTACACCACCACCCATAGAGGTTTGACCCTCACAATGAGCAGTTTTGGGGTCCCCACCCCACCTGGCCGTGATGGACACTCGGAAATCCTCCTTCCGGTCGATGTAGAGGAACTTCTCCTCTGGCTCCAGGACCACCTCAAAGCTTGGGAGCACTGGGAGGGGGGACAGGCATCCAGGGACCCAGGCATCCAGGACAGGTACAAGGGACCCAGCTGCCTGGGGACCCCCCCCACCCCACCTTACCATACTCCTTGACTTCAAACTGGGTGCTGAAGACCTGTTCTGGTGAGTCTTCAAATTTGGCCATTATCGTCCATGTCCCCAGGCTGCAAAAGGCAGGGGACAGAGTGAGGGGACAAGTCTGGGGACACGGGTGTCCCTGGGCCACCGTGGGAGGTGGCACCCACCTGACGACCTCGGGCAGGTTGTGGTTGAGGGAGAAGATGCCAGTCTTCATTGGCGAGGACACGGGCATTTGTTTGATGATGACATCATCAGGCGTCTGAAGGGACATGGAGTGGTCAGGGATGGTGGCATGGGTGGCTGTGTCCCATGTCCCTGTGTCCCCAGTGGGCACCCACCTTGATCTCCACGACCACCGTCTTGGATACTGGCTCCATGAGGTGGTTCAGAGCAAAGAGGCGGCAGAGCACTGGGAGCAGACATGGGGGGAACAAGGTAAGCAGGGAGGGTGTGGGGACACCCAGAAATGGGTGCTGGACCCCAAAATGGGTGCTGGGTCCCAGTGGAGATGCAAGGGGCACATCCCCAAATGGGTGCTGGACCCCAATGGGGACATCATGGCAAGGTCCTCAAATGGCAAGGTCCCAGGGTGCTGTGGAGGGGATCCAACACCCCAAGATGCCACTGACACCCCAAGGCGACATGGAGGGGACCCAACATCCCAAGGTGCCAGCAGCACCCCAACATGCCATGGTGAGACCCAGCACCCTAAGGTCACACCAGCACCCCAAGGTGTTGTGGAGGGGATCCAACACCCCAGGAGGCCACCAAGGCCCCAAGGTGACATGGAGGGGACTCAGGACCCCAAGGACACACCAGTGGAGCCGGGGGTGTAGATGGGCTTGTCCGTCTGCAGGAAGATGTGGCCACTCTGGAGTGACACCAACAGCACCTTCTCCAGGGTCGTCTGGCCCACCCGCGCCGTCACCGAGACAAACTGCTTCCCCACTGTCTGTGGCAGGGCCTTGGCCAACACCTGCGGTGACAGAGGACACCGGGTGGCACCTGCACCACAGGGACCACGCAGGGGACACCAGATGGCACCCATGCCCAGGGAATGGAGCTGAGGATGCCAAGTGACAGTCCCCAAGGACTCCAGGGTGACCATCATCAAAGACCCAGGGGTGACTATCCTCTAATCATAGGGTGGCCATCTCCAAGGACCCTCGGGGTGACTGTCCCCAGAGATGGCCATCTTGAAGGACTCCGGGGTGACAGTCCCCAAAGACCCAGGGGTGACCATCCCCATGGACCCAGGGGTGACCATCGTCTAATCATAATCATGGGGGTTGGACTAGATGATCTCCAGAGGTCCCTTCCAACCCTATGATTCTATGATTCTATGATAGGGTGACCATCTCCAAGGACCCCCGGGGTGACTGTCCCCAAAGATGGCCATCTTGAAGGACCCCGGGGTGACAGTCCCCATGGACCCAGGGGTGACCATCCTCTAATCATAGGGTGGCCACCTCCAAGGACCCCTGGAGTGACTGTCCCCAAAGATGGCCATCTCCAAGGACTCAGGGGTGACAATCCTCTAATCATAGGGTGGCCACCTCCAAGGAACCTGGAGTCACTGTCCCCAGGGACCTCAGAGCAACCGTCCCCATGGTGACCATCCTCCCCCAGGTCCCACCAGCCCTGCGGAGATTCTCCACCGTCTCATATAGGGTTGAGCCCCGTGGATCAGCCTCCCCGGGGCTGGAGGGGGCAGTGACCGGCCGGGGGGTGACACGGGGGTGGTGACATACCTTGATGGTGGTGCTGGCCAACATGCCCTCGTCAGGGCTGAGCGGCAGGCGGGTCTGGTAGAGCACGTGGCGCTTGAGGGGAAAGTCCTGCACCAGGAGGGTGGCCTCCACCGGGGCGTTCAGCCCTGGCGCCTCCAGCACCACCCGCTCCTCCGTCTCCAGCCGCAGCACCGCCGGTGTCACCATCGTCACCCTGGGGACACCGGCCGTCACCAGGGAGGGGGGGCGGCTGTCACAGGGTCCCCCAGAGCACCCTGGGGACCTCAAAGCACCCAGAACCCCCCCAAAATCTGTCCCCACAGCACCCTAGGGACCCCGTGATATGTCACCCACAGCACCCTGGGGACCCCACAGCACCCCAGGGACCCCCCCCCCGATCTGCCCCATGGGCCTGAAGGAACCCCCAAACCCCCATTGCACCCCAATATCCCCCCATTTCACCCCAATATCCCCCTCATTGCCCCCCAGCACCCACCCCGGGGTGGGGGGGGGTCCTGGAAAGGGGGATCCCATCTGGGGTGGGGGTCCTGGTCAGGGGGGTCCTAGGTACGTTGGGGGTCCCTGGCAGGGGAGTCCCTGTTGGGGTGGGGGGTCTCAGACAGGGGGGTTCTGGTTTAGAGGGTCCCAGATATGAGGGTCTCCTTCAGGGTGGGGGGGTCCTGGCCATGGGGGGTTCCATGTGGGGCAGGGGGTCTTGGCTGGGGAGGGGGTCCCAGCCAGGGGAGGTTCTATGGGTGGGGATCCCACGGGCGAGGGTATCTCAGGGTGCAAGGATCCCATGGGTAGGGTGGGGGGGTGTCCAGAAGAGGGGGTCCAGAGGGTTAGGGGGGGTCTCACGGGTGCATGGGGGATCCCAAGGTGGATCCCATGGGTGGGGAGTGTCCCAGAAGAGGGGGTCCAATGGGTGGGTGGGTGTCCCGCAGGGGATCCTGGTGGAGGGGGGGTCCCATGGGTGGTGGTGGGGGGTCCTACAGGGGATGCTGGTGGAGGGGGGGGTCCATAGATGGTGGGGGGGGTCCCACAGGGGATCCTGGTGGAGGGGGGGTCCCATGGGTGGTGGTGGGGGTCCCACAGGGGATCCTGGTGGAGGGGGGGGTCCCATGGGTGGTGGTGGGGGGTCCTACAGGGGATGCTGGTGGAGGGGGGGGGTCCATAGATGGTGGGGGGGGTCCCACAGGGGATCCTGGTGGAGGGGGGGGGTCCCATGGGTGGTGGTGGGGGGTCCTACAGGGGATGCTGGTGGAGGGGGGGGGTCCATAGATGGTGGGGGGGGGTCCCACAGGGGATCCTGGTGGAGGGGGGGTCCCATGGGTGGTGGGGGGTCCCCGTGACTCACAGTTGGGCGGGGGTGGGGGTCGCGTGCAGCAGCAGGAGGCCGAGGAGGAGGAGGGGCAGCGCCGGAGCCCCCATGGCTGTAGGTGGGGGTCAGGGACAGGGGATCCGGGGGGGTGGGGGGGTTCCCTTTATGGTGGCACCACTGGTTAATGGGTAACCAGCACCCGGACGCCTGGGTCCACCCATATTCGGGGCGGGGAGCGGGGGGGTGGACACCTGGGTCCACCCGGGTGGGGGCTGGGGAGGGTCTGCCTGGATGCCTGGGTCCACCCATGGCAAGGGGGTCTGGGACCCACTTTGGGAGGGGTGGGTGTCCCAGATCCTTGGGTCCACCTGGGTGGGGGCTGGGAAGAACAGGACGCCCGGGTCCACCCACATTGGGGGGGGGGGGGGGGAGGGGGGGGGAGGGGGGGGAGGAGGGACTGCCCGGACGCCTGGGTCCTTCCTCATTTCGGGGAAGGCAGCTGATGGGGGGGCACGGCGGGTTGCGACACCGCATGAGGGGGGGTGGCAGGGGGGGCTGCGACAGGGAATGGGGGGGGGGGCGGGACACCAGGGGACACCCGTGACCCTCCTGGGTTGTGGGGCGGGGGTGGGCAGGACCCGGACGCTTGGGTCCCCTCCTGGACCTCCAACACCTGGTTTCCCCTTGGACCCGGACACCTGGGTCCCCCCTGGCCCCCCACACCTGGGTCCCCTCCTGGACCCTTGGTAGCACCTGGACACCTCTGTCTCCCCCTGGACCCCCAACACCTGGTCCCCTCCTGGCCCCTTGGTAGGACCTGGACACCTGTGTCCCCCCCTGGACCCCCAACACCTGGTTTCTCCTTGGACCTGGACACCTCGGTCCCCCCCTGGACCTTTGGTAGGACCAAGACACCTGGGTCCCCTCCTGGACCTTTGGTAGGACCAAGACACCTGGGTCCCCCCTGGACCCCCACACCTGGGTCCCTTCCTGGACCTGTGGTAGGACTCCAGTGCCTGGGTCCCCCCTGAGACCCCTGACAGGTCCCGGATGCCTGGGTCCCTCATGGGACCCGTTGGGTCACCATGCCCAGATGCCTGGGTCCCTCACGGGACCCTTGGTGTGGGTGCAGGCCCCCAACGCCTGTGTCCCCCCATGGATCCCAGATGCCTGGGTCCCCCCATGGGCCCCCTGTTCCCACCACCGTGACCACAGCGGGGCCCCCTGGTGGGTGGCAGTTCCTCCCCGGGGCAGGAAGGACCCCAGCATCCGGCCACCGCGTCGAGGTTCCCATTAGCCCCTGCGGCACCCTGGGGCGCAGGCGTGGCACCGCCGGCTTCCGGCACCCCCACGAACCCCCAGGCCCGGTCGGGCCCCACCGCCACTGCTGCCCACAACGGGTGGTCCCCAGGGCCACCAGGCCCTTCCCAGACGTGGGTGCACCAGGGGAAAGGAGCCCATCGGCACCCGGTCTTCTCCAGGCGTGGTGGCAGCGGTGGGAAGGAGACCAACACCGGGTGCTTCTCACCGCCGGCGGCTGCGCCGTGGGGCCCCATCGCCGGCAGCTCTTCCCCAAACGTGGTGGTTCTTGGCGGGGAAGGACCCCCCCCCCCCCTTGCTGTGGAAGCCTTCTCAGAACTGGGTGAAGACTCATCTCCATCGTCTCCTCACCAGAAGTCATCCCCCCAGGGCCTCACCTCTGTCGGTTCCTCACCAGAGGTTGTTCCACCAAGGCCTCACCTCTGTCGGAATCTCACCAGAAGTGGCTGCACTGCAGGACCTCATCTTCTGGAGCTCATCCCCAGAAGTGGTCCCAGCAGGGCTCATCTCCATCAGCTACTCCTCAGACGACATCCCACCAGGGGCTCATCTCCATTGGCTCTTCCCCAGTTGTTGCACTGCAGGACCTCATCTTCTGCTGCTGCTCCTCCTCAGAAGTGGTCCCACCAGGATCCATCTCCATCGGCTCCTACCAAGGAGCGATCCCACCAGAACCCATCTCCATCAGCTCCTCCCCAGAAGTGGTCCCACCTGGGCTTCATCTCCATCTACTCTTCCCCAGAAGTGGTCCCACCTGAGCCTTATCTCCATCAACTCCTCCCCAGGTGTGGTCCCACCAGGACAACCTCCATCGGCTCCTCCGTAGACACCACCCCACTGGGACCCCATCACCATGGAGGCATGGCGGCAGTGCGCCCGCTGGCTGGTGGTGGCACGGGTGCTGCCCGCGGGGCACCGGGCGAGCAGCCCCGAGGGGCAGGTGTGGGACCTGGCGCAGGCACTACGGGACGGGGTGCTGCTCTGTCACCTCCTCAACGCGCTCCTGCCCCGTGCCGTCCCTGCCCGTGACATCTGTCCCCGGCCCCAGATGTCACAGGTGCGGCCGGGGGGAATGTGGGGTGGTGGAACTGCCCCAGGGTGGGGTAACTAGGGTGGGTTATTGCCCCAGAAAAGGGTATGGGGGTGCTGGTGCCAGCGGGGATGATGGTGACAGTGACAGTGAGGTGTGAATGAGGGTGATGGCAGTGGAGTGATGGCAATGGTGACGGGAACGATGGTGGCGACGGTGACAGTGGGGGTGATGATGATGGTGGTGATGCCGGTGCCAGTGGGGATGATGGTGATGATGGTGACAACAGGGGTGATGGTGACAGTGACATTGGTGATGACAATAGCAGGGCTGGCATGAATGAGGGTGATGGCAATGGGGTGATGGCGATGATGACAGGAACAATGGTGGTGATGGTGACAGTGGGGGCTGTGATGATGATGGGGGTGATACTGGTGCCAATGACAGTGACAAGAGGATTGATGGTACCAATTGACAATGGACAATGGGCATAATGATGGTGGTGACGGTGACAATGATGGGGGTGACAGTGATGGTGATGACAATGACGTTGGTGATGATGGAGGGTGACTGTGATGGTGTGAATGGGCGTGATGTTGATGGTGACAGCGACCATGGGGGTGATGATGACCATGACCACAACAATGATGGTGATGATGATGCCAGTGACAATGATGGTGTTTGTTACAGTGACAGTCATGGTGATGATGGTGATGGTGGTGCCAATGAGGATGAGAGTGTCAGTGATGGTGTTGGTGACAGTGACAATCATGATGATGATGGTGATGGTGACAATGGGGGTGACGGTGATGGTGATGTTGATGATGGGGGTGACAGTGACGGTGATGTTGATGATGGGGGTGACAGTGACGATGACAGCGTTGATGACAGAGATGATGGAGGTGCCAGTGTCAATGGTGGTGATGATGGTGGTCATGATGGTGCTGATGAGGATGCCAGTGATGATGACGATGATGGTGATGGTGACAATGGGGGTGCTGATAGTGCTGGTGACAGTGCCACGGTGCCACCACAGTTCCTGTGCCTGAGGAACATCCGCACTTTCCTGACTGCCTGCACTGACAAATTCGGGCTCCCAAAGCACCGGCTCTTCGGCGCCTTTGACCTCTTCGACGTCCAGGACTTCGGCAAGGTGGGACCCAGGCGTCCGGGTCACACCTGGGGGGACCCAGGTGTCCGGCTCCTGCCCCTCAATGTCCCCTGTCTGTCCCCAGGTGATTGACACCCTCTCGGCACTCTCCTGGACCCCCATCGCCCAGAGCAAAGGCTTCACGTGAGTGTGGGGGACCCAGGTGTCCCCTCGCCGAGGGACCCAGGTGTCCCCTCCCAGATGGACCCAGGAGTCCGGTCCCCAAGGGACCCAGGTGTCCCATCCCTGATGGACCCAGGTGTCCCCTCCCAGATGGATCCAGGAGTCTGGTCCCCAGGGGACCCAGGTGTCCCCTCCCCGAGGGACCCAGGGGTCCGGGCTGTGTCTTCCCTCCAGGCCCTTCCCTACTGAGGACTGCGTTGGGGACGATGACATCTACAGCGGCCTCTCTGACCTCATCGAGTGAGTGGGGCACGTTGGAGGGGCGTTAGGGAGTATTAGGGGGGTATTAAAAGAGTACCAGGGGTGCTGGGGGGGACACGAGGGAGTATTAGTGGGGTATTGGGGGGTGGGTGGGTGTGTATTAAATGAGTATCTGGGGTTTGGGCGCGAACTAGGTGTATTAGGGAAGTATTAGCAGGGTATTAGGGGCTATTAAAAGAGTACCGGGGTACTGGGGAGGATTAGAGGGGTATTAGAAGGGTATTAGGGGGTATTAAAGGAGAAATAGGGAGATTGGGGGGCACAAAGAGGTATTAGTGGGGCATTAGCGGGGTATTCGGGAAGTATTAGCAGGGTATTAGGTGGTATTAAAGGAGTATTGCAGTATTTGGGGACATTAGAGGGTATTAGGGGGTATAGCGGGGTATTAGGAGGTATCAAGGAAGTAACATGGGTATTGGGGGGCACTAAGGGGATATTAGTGGGGTATTAGGTGGTATTAAAGGAGTACTGGGGCAACTGGGGGCATTAGGGTTCAATAGTGGGGTATTAGGGGGTATTAAAGGAGTATTGTGGGGCATTAGGGAGTATTAGGGGAGTATTAGTGGGAGTATTAGGGGGTATTAAAGGCATAGCAGGGGTATACTGGGGGGCACTGGGGGGTATTAGTGGGGTATTAGAGGGCATTCAATGAGTACCAGGGTTATGGGGGGCATTAGGGGATATTAGTGGGGTATTAGGGGGTATTAAGGGAGTACCAGGGGTATGGGAGGTATTAGGGGGCATTAGTGGGGTATTAGGGGGCATTAAGGGAGTACCAGGGGTATGGGGGGCGTTAGTGGGCATTAGTGGGGTATTAGGGGGCATTAAATGAGTATCAGGGGTGTTCGGGGGGCATTAAGAGGTATTAGTGGGGTATTAAAGGAGTACGAGGGGGGTAGGGGGTATTAGCGGGCAGTAAAGGAGGACCAGTGCTGGAGGGGGAGGGCATTAGGGGGGTATTTGGGAGGATCTGGGGGGGGGGGGTACTGAGCTGTCCCCTCGCAGTGACACGGCGGAGGAGGACGACGACCTCTACGACTGCGTGGAAGCCGAAGGGGACGACGGCGATGACATCTACGAGGACCTGATGAGGGTGGAGGCCCCCCCGGCTATGGTGGGTGTCCCCCCCCCCTCGCCCCGTTCCCCCCCCCGGACACCTGGGTGCCCCCCCCGGTGCCTGCATCCCCTCAAGGATCCCTGGAGTTCCTCTGGATATCTGGGTCCCTCCCGGATACCGGGAACCCCCCGGATGCCTGTGTCCCCTCTGGACACCTGGGTGCCCCCTTAGACACCCGGGTGTCCCCCGCCGGACACCTGGGTGCCATTGTCCCCCCCCAGAAGGTGGAGGTGGACCGGAGGCTCTGCTGCCTCCAGGAGCTGAAGCAGACGGAGGAGAGGTACACGGAGACCCTGGAGTCCATCTGCCAGGTGGGGTGGGGACACTGGGGACAATACGGGGACACCGGGGACATGGGGGGGACACTGGGGACATGGGGAGGTGTGGGGGGACATGGAGGGACATGGGGAATATGGGGAGTGTGGGGGGACATTTGGGACAGGGGGGAATATGGGGACAAGGGGGACACAGAGGGACATGGGGGACATTGGGGGGATGGAGGGGGGGGACTATGGGGACAAGGGGGACATGGAGGGACATGGGGGAATACGAGGGATGTGGGGGGACGTGGGGTGACATTGGGGACATTGGGGATGGGGGGACACATGGGACATTGGGGAAATAAGGGGACATTGGGGACATGGGGGAATACGGGGACAAGGGGGACATGGAGGGACATGGGGGAATATGAGGGTTGTGGGGGGACATGGGGTGACATTGGGGACATACGGGGACATTGGGGACACGTGGGACATTGGGGAAATAAGGGGACAGGGGACATGGGGGAGAGGGGGACATGGGTGATGTTGGGGACACGAGGGGGCCACTGGGGACATGGGTGATGCTGGGGACACGAGGGGGACACTGGGGACATGGGGGACATTGGGGGACATGGGGGGGACACAGGGACATAGGGCACGGGGACAGGTTCCTGCCAGTGTCCTCAGCACCCCCTCCCAGTGCTCCCAGTAACCCCAGTAACCCACAGCACTTCCTGCGCCCGCTGCGGCACTTCCTGCAGCCCCAAGACCTCGAGAGCATCTTCATCAACATCGAGGTGACACCAGTAACCCCCAGTGCTCCCAGTAGCCCCTCCCACTGCTCCCAGTAACGCCCAGTAACCCATCCCACTGCTCCCAGTAACACCCAGGACTCCCAGCGCTCCCAGTAACCCCTCCTAGTGCTCCCAGTAGTGCCCAGTAAACAATCCCACTCCTCCCAGTACCCCTCCAGGGCTCCCAGGGCTCCCAGTATTCCCTAGTAACCCCTACCACTGCTCCCAGTAACACCCAGTAACCCATCCCACTGCTCCCAGTAACTCCCCAGGGCTCCCAGTGCTCCCAATAACCCCTCCCAGTAACCCCAATAAGCCCTTCTGCTGCTCTCAGTAACCCCCAGAGCTCCCAGTAACCCCCCCCTGCCCCCGACACATTGTTCCCAGTAACCCCAGGACTCCCAGTAACCCCTCCTGCTACTCCCAGTAACCCCTCTCAGTACTCCCAGTAATGCCCATTAAACCACCGCACTCTTCCCAGTAATGCCCATTAAACCACCGCACTCCTCCCAGTAACCCCCCAGAGCTCCCAGGGCCCCCAATAACCCCTCCCAGTGCTCCCAGGCCCCCCCCCCCCCCCGCCCCCACACTGTTCCCAGTAACCCCTCTCAGTGCTCCCAGTAACCCCCAGTAACTCCTCCTGCTAATCCCAGTAACCCACCCCCACTGCTCCCAGTAATGCCCAGTAACCCCCCAGGACTCCCAGTGCTCCCAGTAACACCTCTCAGTACTCCCAGTAACCCCTTCTGCTACTCCCAGTAACACCCAGGACTCCCAGCACTCCCAGTAACCCCTCCTAGTGCTCCCAGTAGTGCCCATTAAACAATCCCACTCCTCCCAGTACCCCTCCAGGGCTCCCAGGGCTCCCAGTATTCACTAGTAACCCCTACCACTGCTCCCAGTAATGCCTCCCACTGCTCCCAGTAGCCCTCCCGGTGCTCCCAGTAACCCCCCAGCATGCCCACTGCTCCCAGTAACCCCTCCCAGTGCTCCCAGAAATGCCCAGTAACCCCTCCCAGTAGCCCTCCCGGTGCTCCCAGTAACCCCCCAGCATGCCCAGTGCTCCCAGTAACCCCTCCCAGTGCTCCCAGAAATGCCCAGTAACCCCTCCCAGTAGCCCTCCCAGTGCTCCCAGTAACCCCCAGTAACAGCAGTAGGGGGTCCTGGAAGGGTCTGGGGGATTTGGGGGGTCCTTTTGGTGGGTGACCCCCCCCGCCTTGTGCCCCACAGGAGCTACTGCAGCTGCACCGGCTCTTCATGGGGGAGCTGAGGGGGGCACTGGGGGGGGCCGGGGGGGGCCGTGGGCTGCCCCCCCTCTTCCTCGCCTACAAGGAGAGGTGAAGGGCAATGGGGGGGGGGGAACTGGGGGGCACTGGGCGACATGGAGTGTGTGTGGGGGGACCTGGCAGGGTCCTGGGGGGCTCTGGGGGGTCCTGGAGGCGTTGGCGGGGGGGGGGGCATTGCTGGGCCCTGGGGGCAATGGGGACACGCAGGGGGTCCTGGGAGGGTCCTGGGGGGCACTGGGGGGGTTGTGGGGGGCATTGGGGGTCCTGGGGGGGCACTGGGGGGGAACACTGGGGGGGGGCCTGGGGGCATTGGGGGGCCCTGGGCGCAATGGGGGACACACAGGGGGTCCTGGGAGGGTCCTGGAGGGGGGGTTCTGGAGGGGTCAGGGGGGGCGCTGGGGGTCCTGGGGGGCAATGGGGACCCAGGGATGTCCTGGGGGGGTCCTGGGGGTACAATGGGGGTGGGGGAAGGCCCATTTTAGGGTCCATTTTTGGGGCAATTTTGGATCCAGTTTTGGGCCAGTTTGGGTCAGTTTCAGGTCTGGTTTTGGGTCCAATCCTGCCCATTTTGGGTCTGGTATCAGCTCCAGTCCTGCCCATTTTGGGTCCAACTTCAGGTCCATTTTGGGGCGAATTCTGCCTATTTTGGGTCCATTGTGGGACCATTCCGGGTCTGGTTTGGGCTCTGATTTTTGCTCAGTTTGGGGGCAGATTCCGCCCATGTTTTGGGTGGATTTGGGTGGATTTCGGTGCTTCCCGTCCCCGCAGGTTCCTGCTCTACGGCCGTTACTGCAGCCAGGTGGAAGCGGCTGCTCGACGCCTCGACCAGCTCGCGACCAACACCGACCTCCGCATGAAGCTGCAGGTGGGCCCGGACCACTGGGTGTCCCCCCCCCCGGACCCCCACAATCCCCCCAAACACCCCTGATCCTCCCCACACCTCCTGATTCCCCCCCCAAAAAAACTCTGATCCCCCCCAAAACCCCCCACCCCCAACCTCTGCATGAAGCTGCAGGTGGGCCCGGACGCCTGGGTGTGTCCCCCCCCGGACCCCCCTGATCTGCCCCAAACCCCCTGATCCCCCCCAAAAAAACCTTGATCCCTCCCAAACACCCCTGATCCCCCCCCAAACTCCCCCCCCCACCCCACAACCTACGCATGAAGCTCCAGGTGGGCCCGGCTGCCTCAGTCCGCTCCGTGGGACCCCCCCCCCGACACTCCCGGGATCCCTGGGACCCCTCCAGTCCCCCTGAGACCCCCTTAGACCCCTCTGGGACCGCCATAGCCCCCCTCTCCCCCCCCCCACCTCCGTACCCCCCACGTCCTCCCCCCCCCATGACGCTCCGTCCCTCCATGACCCCTCTGACTCCCCCAGTCACCCTGTGACCCACCCATGTCCCCCAGACCCTCCCAATCCCCATGGACCCCCCAGTGACCCCCCCCCTGCCCCCCAGGAATGCTCCCAACGGGCCAACAACGGGCGCTTCTCCCTGCGGGACCTCCTGATGGTGCCCATGCAGCGGGTGCTCAAGTACCACCTCCTGCTCCAGGTCTGCTCAGGGGGTGGGAGGGGGACACCTGGGGTGGGAGGGGGGACACCTGGGTCCCCCGGGGCACGCCTGGGTCCCTCAGGGGACACCTGTGTCCCTTGGGGACATCTAGGTCCCCTGGGGCACGCCTGGGTCCCCTGGGGAGGTGTTGGGGGGGGGTCCTGGGTCCCATCAAGGTGTGGGGAGGGGGCACATCTGGGGTCCCTTGGGGGCCCCCGGACACCTGGGTCCCTGCCAGGGGACACCGACCCTGACCTCTGACCTCCATTCCCCCCCCCCCCCGCCCCCAGGAGCTGGTGAAGTTGACCCCGGAGCCGGCTGAGAGGGACAGGCTGCGGGTGGCCCTGGACGCCATGAGGGTGGGTTCCGTGGGGGGGGGGGAGGTTTTGGCGGGGAGGGGGGAGGAGGGAAAGGAGTCCTGCCGGTCTTGGAGGGGTCTTGGGGGGGATGGGGATGTTTGGGAGGTTCTAGGAGGGGTCCTGGGGGGATTTTGGGGGGTCTTGAAGAAGGTTCTGGGGCTCTTGGTGGGCTCCTGGAAGGTACTGGGGGAACCCTGGGGGTCTTGGGGGACTCCTGGGTGTCTTGGAGGGGTTCTAGGAGGTCTTGGGGGGGTCTTGAGGGGGTGTCCTGGGGCTCTTGGAGGGGTCCAGGAGGGTCTTGGGGGGACCCCTGGGGGCTTTGGGGGGTCCTGAGGGGGTCCTGGGAATCTTGAGGGGGTCCTGGGGAGATCCTGGGGGTCTTGGAGGGTCCTGAGGGGTTTGGAGGGGTCCTGGGGAGTTTAGGGGTTCCTGGGAGGGGGTGGGGGGGTCCTGAGGGGCCCCTCTTGGGTTCTGGGGGGGTCTCGGGGTACCCTCAGAGATCTCGGGGTGCTGGGGGAAATGTGGGTGCCCTGGGGGAGTAGTTGGGGGTCCCTGAGGGGGGGTCTTTGGGGTGGGTGTGGGGGGCTATTTGGGGGTTGAGGGAGGCCGCAGGGTACTGGGGGGTCCTCAGGGGTGTCGGGGGGTTTGGGGGGTGCCTGACTGGGCCCCCCACCCCCACCCCCCAGGACCTGGCGCAGTGTGTCAATGAGGTCAAACGGGACAACGAGACCCTGAAGCAGCTCACCAGTGTCCAGCTCTGTCTCCACAACATGGTGGGGACCCCCCTGCCCCACACCCCCCTTGGTCCACCCCAACCTCCCCTGGGACCCCCCCCAACCACCCTGGTGGCACCCCCAAACTTTCCTGGCTCCCCCCTGCACCCCCAGACCCTCCCCAGCTCTCCTGAGTGTCCAGCTTTGCCCCCACAACGTGGTGGGGACCTCCTGCCCCCCCCCCCAAAACCCCTCTAGCGTCCCTGGGACCCCCCCGTCCCCTCCCATATCCCTGTGTCCTCACCATGTCCCCGTGTCCCCCTCGCATCCTCCATGTTTCCCCATGTCCCCCCAAATCTCCATATGCCCCAAGTCACCCCATATCCTCCATATTCCCCTTGTCCCCCCCACTGTGTCCCTGCCACCCCCATGTGCCCCCCATGTGTCCCCCACGTCCCCGCTGATGTCTGGCACAGCCACAGTCCCTGGCGCAGTTCGGGCGTCCCAAAATCGACGGGGAACTGAAGGTCTCCAGCACTGAGCGACGCTCCAAGGTGGACAGGTGGGACAGGGCGAGGGACACCTTGGGGACAGCATGGGGACAGCCATGGGGACATGGGAACACCACAGGAACCCGGGAACACCCATGGGAAAGCTGCAAGGACACCCACTGGGACATGGGAATACCACAAGAACATGCAGACACTCATGGGGACACCACAAGGACAACATGGGACACCACGGGACACCACAAGGACACCATGGGACACCACAAGGACACCATGGGACACCACAGGGAGACCCACAGGGACATGGGAACACCACAGAAACATCATGGGAGTATTATGTGGACATGAGGGATGTGGCGACACCCTTGGGGACATGGAGACACCACAGGGAGACATGGGAAAACAGGGACAACCATTGGGATACCCGTAGGGCCATAACGATGGGAACACAGGGACACCTTGGGGACACCCTTGTCATAGAGCAGGGGACAGAGCAGGGGCCACTCCAGGGCAGTGGTGGGGACACCCCAAGGCACGTGGTGGCCCTGGGAACCCAGTGCCACCCCATCCGTGTCCACAGGTATGGCTTTCTCCTGGACAAGGCCCTGATCATCTGCAAGCGCCGCGGGGACTCCTACGAGACCAAAGACGTTGTGGACCTGCAGAGCCACCAACTGCGAGACGGTGGCCTTGGCCCCCGCGATGGCAAGAAGGTACCCTGACACCCAGGCATCTGGTTCCCAATGAACCAAACAGCCAGGTCTGGTGGATCCCAGTATCCTGGTCCCTGGTGGACACCAGTGTCGAAGTCTGGTGGACCCCAGGACCCCAGTCTCTGGTGGACCCAAGTGTCCAGGTCTGGTGGACTCCAACGTCAAGGTCCTTAGTGTACCCAAGAGTCCAGGTCCTTAGTGGACACACTGAAGCCTGGTGGCCCCAGAATGTGGTCCCCGGTGGCCCCAGGCGTCTGGGTGACAGTGAACCCGGGCGTCCGGGCACCGCTGAGCCCCATCCATGCCCGCAGTGGACCCATACCTTCCTCCTCATCGACACGGCTGGGCTGCAGGGCTACGAGCTCTTCTTCAAGACCCGTGAGCTGAAGAAGAAGTGGCTGGAGCAGTTCGAGATGGCCCTGTAGGTGCCCCTGCACCCAGGGGTGGGGGGACCTGCCCCACTGGGGGCTGCGTGGCCCCAGGGGGGACCAATTTGCCCCCACAAGAGCCAGGTTCCCCCCTTTCTTGCCAGCTCCAACATCTTCCCCGAGCACGCCCTGGCTGATGGCCATGACTTCCAGATGTTCTCCTTTGAGGACACCACGTCCTGCAGGGCCTGCCAGATGCTGCTGAGGTAGGACCCCAAAATTATGTCCCCCACTCTCCTGGGGAGGCAATGGGGAACAGGGTGGCCTGGGAGATGGGGCTGGGGGGGCTCTGGGAGAAGGGGGGCCCCCTGGTAGGTGATTGGAGGTGGGGTGAGATCTTGATGGGTCAAGCCCTTGAGTGAGTTGAGGTCAATGGGGGTCAGGGAAATGATGGGTCAAGCCATGAGTGGCCCCAAGGCCAAGGTGGGTCAAGCGTTGGGTGTAGGACAACAAGGTGGGTCAAGCCCAGGGTGGGTCAAGGCCTGGGTGGGTTGAGTCCTGGGTGGGCCAAGGCCAAGGTGGGTCAATCCCTGGGTGGGCTCAAACCGAGGTGGGTTGATCCTGGTGGGGCCAGGGCCAACATGGGCCAAGAACATGGTGGGTCAAGGACTGGGTCAGTCCTGGGTGGGCTGAGGTGGGTGGGTGCAGGTGGGCTGACGGATGTCCCCTCATGCTGACCATGACCCTGTGTCGTCCCCCCCGACCCTGTGTCCTGGTGTCCCCCAGGGGCACATTCTACCAGGGGTACCGCTGCAGCCGGTGCCGGGCCCCAGCGCACAAGGAGTGTCTGGGGCGGCTGGGGACCTGCGGCAGGGGCGGCGCTGGTGAGAGGCATCATGGGATAGTGGGGGAGTGGGGCAGCGTGGGACGGGGCACTGGGAAGCGGGGCACTGGGGGATGGAGGAGTGGGGCACTGCGGGGTACAAGATGGCTGACATGGAGCAAGGCATTGTGGGATGCAAAGATGGCCAACACGGACAAGGGCATTGTAGGATATAAGATGGCCGATGTGGAGCAGGGCATTGTGGCCAACAAGATGGCCAACATGGACGAAGCCGTTGTGGGCTACAAGATGGCCAACATGAGCAGGGCATTGTGGGCTACAAGGTGGCCAACATGAGCAGGGCACTGGGGGATATAAGATGGCCGACATGGAGCAGGGCATTGTGGCCAACATGGACGAAGCCATTGTGGGTGACAAGATGGCCAACATGAGCAGGGCATTTTGGGCTACAAGGTGGCATGGGTGGAGAAAGGCCTAGCCCAGGCCCAGGCGGAGCTGGGCATTATGGGATTGCCCTAGCAATGGCCACCCAGCCCCTGGGAGCTTAATTAGCAGCGAGTGTTAATCAGGGCAGGGCTTAAATACCCCCCAACTAATGAACGTTTCCTCTTCCGTCCCACAGATTCGGGCTCTGGCACAAGGAAGGTAACGGCGAAAGAGGTCAAAACGGGCTGAAATGCCCCAAATTTGGGAGTGGGGAGGCCCTGGGGGAGGTGGGGTGGTGTCCATGTCCCTCCCACCCCCCCGGGACTAATTAGGGTCTCGTTAATCTCCAGATTAAGTCACAGCGCCCGGGCCCCGAGAAGAAACCAGGAGACCTGGGTGAGGAAAATATGGGGGGCCCGGATGCCTGGGTCCACCTAGTTGGGGGGCAGAAGGGGGTGTCCATGCCACGGATGCCTGGGTTCACCCCCCGACCCCACTGGGTGTCTTCCTTCTAGGGTTGCCCAAGATGGAGGCGAACCAGCCCTACAGCGGCATCCCCCCGCCACCAGGTGGGCTGGGTCCTGCCCTACGCCTCAGCCCTGGGGACGTCGTGGAGGTCACCATGGCCGAGGCTGAGCAGCTCTGGTGGCAGGTGGGGACGGGACCCCTGCGGGGGTGACGGGACCCTCGTGGTCATACTGGGATGGACCTCCACTATGGAGGAAAACCACTATGGCCGTAATGGGATGGACCTCCGCTATGGGGGCACACCAGCATGGAGATGCTTGGATGGACATCCACTATGGGGGCACACCATCATGGAGATGCTGGGATGGACGTCCACTGTGGGGGCACACCAGCATGGCCATACTGGGATGGACGTCCACTATGGGGGCACACCATCATGGAGATGCTGGGATGGACGTCCACTGTGGGGGCACACCAGCATGGCCATACTGGGATGGACGTCCACTATGGGGGCACACCATCATGGAGATGCTGGGATGGACCTCCGCTATGGGGGCAGACCACGATGGCCATGCTGGAGTAGACCCTCATGATGGACTGGGAGAGACCCCCCCAGGCCCGTGCTGGACGCCCATGGGGAGCTCAGACCACAATGGCTGTGATAGGTTGAGGAGCCATGCTTGAGTTGGACCCCTATCATGGGGCTGGGCCAGCTCCCCACAGCCAAGTTGGGCCCCCCCCATGGGGCTGGACCCCCATGGCCATGTTGGAACCCCACAATGGGGACAGACCCCCACCATGGAGATGGACCTCCATAGCCATGCTCAGCCTCCACAATGGAGATGGGCCAGACCCCCACCATGGGGCTGGACCCCCATGGCCAGGCTGGACCCCTGTGGTTCTTCCAGCCTCCTGGGGAGCGGAAGGGACCCCCATGGTCCCCCCCGCCCCGGCCCCACGGTGCTTTATCCCCAGGGCAGGAACGTGGCCACCGGTGACCTGGGCTGGTTCCCTTGCGCCGCCGTGAGACCCTTCATCAGCGTGAGTACAGGGGACCCCAAAACGTCCCCAGGAGCCCCCACTCCCACCCTGATGTCCCCAAGATGTTTGGGGTGTCCTGGGATTTGGGGGGTGGGGGGTGTGTGTGGGTCACGGAGGGGTGGGGGGGTGTCTCAGAGGAGTCACCCCAACTCTGCTTCTCGCCCCCAGGTGCCGCTGCCGGATCTCTCTGTCTACCCCTGGTGGGTGTTGGGGCCCCCCCATTGCCCCTGGGGCCCCCCAAATCCTCCTCTGGGCTCCCCCAGTGACCTCCCCAGGGTCACCTTGTAGCCTCCCAGAACCCCATGGGGCCCCCGTCCTTCCTAGGGTCACCCCAAATCTCCCCCCCCTCCAGGGTCACCCCACACTTCCTGGGGTCACCCTGTATCCTCCAGGACCCCCCAGATCCCTTCCTGGGGGTCCTTCATCTTTCCTGCAGCCCCCCCCAATAGCTCCCAGTGTCCCCCAAATCCCTCCTGTGTCCCCCATCCCTCCTGGTTCACCCCAAATCCTCCTCCAGAGTCACCCCATAGCTCCCAGGGTGGTCTGTCCCCCCCCAGATCCTCCCCGAGTCCTTCGTCCTTCCTGGAGCTCCTCAAATCCTTCTCCAGGGCCCCACAAATCCTTTCTCAGGGACCCCATCCCTCCTGGGGTCACCCCAAATCCTTCTGCCCCCCCGTACCAAATCCTTCCTCAGGGTCACTCCCTTTTTGGGGAGCAATTCTGGGGGCTCAGGACCCCCCTCCCACCCCATAATTCCCCAGGTACGCTGGTCCCATGGAGCGGGGAGAAGCTGAGCAGCTCCTGATGCCCCGCTCCGACGGCGCCTTCCTGGTGCGACAGCGGGTGAAGGACGCTGGGGAATTCGCCATCAGCATCAAGTAGGGACCAGGGACACCTTCGGGGTTGGGGGGACACACGAAGTGGTGGGGGGTGGCAGGTCATCGTCTCAAGCCACCGCGTCCCCCCCATCCAGGTACCGCGGGGAGGTGAAGCACATCAAGGTGATGACGGCAGAGGGGCTCTACCGCATCACCGAGAAGAAGGTGTTCAAGGGGTTGGTGGTAAGAATTGGAACCCCCTTCTCTGTCCCCCCCCCCAACCCCCCACCCCTCAACCCACATCTGTGGGTCTGCCCCCACCTTGGGGTTGAGGGCTGGTTGTGGCCTTGGGGCTTGACCACGTCATCTACAGGAGCTGGTGGAGTTCTACCAGCGCAGCTCGCTCAAGGATTGCTTCAAAGCCCTTGACACGGCGCTCGTGGTGCCCTTCAAGGAGCCTGAGAGCCGGGCTGGTCCCCGGCCACCTGGTAGGACCTGGGGGCTGGAGTGGGGTGGAGGTGGTTGGGTCCCCCATCAGGGGGGAGGGATGGTAGGATGGAGGTGGAGGGGTTCCTCATTGTGGGTGGGGTGGGATGGAGGTGGTGGGATAGAGGTGGTGGGGTTCCTCATTGTGGGTGGGGTGGGATGGAAGTGGTGGGATAGAGATGGAGAGGCCCCTCATTGTGGGTGGGGTGGGATGGAGGTGGTGGGATAGAGATGGAGAGGCCCCTCATTGTGGGTGGGGTGGGATGGAGGTGGAGGGGTGGTGGGGTCCTCCATCAAGATGGTGGGGTGGAGGTGGTGGGGTCCCTCGTTGTGGGTGGGGTGGTGGGATGGGAGTGGAGGTGGTGGGGTCCCCCGCCAGGGTGGCAGTGGTGGGGTGGATGCAGTGGTGGTGGGATGGACATGGTGGGCTCCTTCTCCTTGGGTCATGGTGCAGAGGAGAGACTGAGGGGGACAGGTGAGTCACAGGGGTGGGACAAAGGAATGGTTGAGGCTGAGGGGGAGGAGCAGCCGCGGGACAGGTCGAGGGGGACAAATGGCCAAGGCTGAAGGGACAGGCACAAAGGGCGCAGTTGAGTCACGGGGTCAAGTCGTTGGTGATAGCCAAGAGATGGGTTGAGGCACCAGCGATGGGATGAGTCAAGGAGGGACAAATGGCCAAGAGGGACAAGTTGGGACCTGGCGGAGGGGGACAGCTGGCTTCTGGGGACACGTCGATGGAGGCGGCCCAAGGGATGGGTTGAGGGAAGGACCATGGGACAGTCAAGCGGACATAAATGACCACAAGGACCGGATGGAGGGGACTTGGACAGCCATGGGGGGATGACCTGGGGGTCTCCTCGGTGTCCCTCCCCACCCCGTCCCCAGGAGCCGTGCGCAGCTTTGGTTCGGCCAAAGCCCGTTATGACTTCTGCGCCCGGGACCGGACGGAGCTGACGCTGCGGGAAGGTGACATCATCCGCGTCCTCAGCAAGAAGGGCCACCCCGGCTGGTGGAAAGGAGAGATCTACGGGCGGGTACGGCCACGTCCCCACCCGGGGGAGCCCCCCAGGGTGTCCTGTGTCCCCCCCCCGCCCCAAGCTGGGGACCATCTCCCACTGCGTCGCCCTCCTCTCCCAGGTTGGATGGTTCCCCGCAAACTACGTGGAGGAGGATTATTCGGAATATTGCTGACCATGGACCCCCATCCCACCTACCACCTGGTGTCCCACCACCCATGTCCCACCCCTCCAGAGGTCACCACATCCCCCCCTACCCTTCCTCCTCCCATTAATTTATGCCTCTTCCTTGCCCAGGAGGGACAATAAATGAGGATGAGGAAGGAGCCACATGGTCGGTGTCTCCGGAAGGGACCCAGGTGTCTGGGCGGGGGACAGGGCCATGGGGTTGTTTTTTTCCGGGAAGGGACCCAGGCGTCCAGGTGGGGGACAAGGTCAAGGTTGTGCAAGCAGGTTCTCTGGGAAGGGACCCAGGCATCCAGGCAGGAACAAGACCACAGGGTTGGTGTCACCAGGAAGGGAAGCAGGAACAAGACCACAGGGTTGGTGTCACCAGGAAGGGACCCAGGTGTCCAGGAAGGGATGAGACCACGGGGGTCGTGTCCCCAAGAAGGGACCCAGGTGTCCAGGAAGGGATGAGACCACGGGGGTCGTGTCCCCAAGAAGGGACCCAGGTGTCCAGGAAGGGATGAGACCATGGGGTTCGTGTCCCCAAGAAGGGACCCAGGTGTCCAGGAAGGGATGAGACCACGGGGTTTGTGTCCCCAAGAAGGGACCCAGGTGTCTGGGTGGAGCCAAGATCAGGGGGACAACATCTCCAAGAAGGGACCCAGATGTCCAGACAGGAATGAGACCATGGGGGTGATGTCCCCAGGAAGGGACCCAGACATCCAGGAAGGGACTGAGATGTCCAGGCAGAGATGAGACCTTGATGCTCATGTCCCCAGGAAGGGAGTGAGTTATCTGGGTGGGGACAAGGTCATGAGGACAATCTCTCCAAGAAGGGACCCAGACGTCGGGGCAGGGATGAGACCTGAGGGCTGATGTCTCCAGGAAGGGACCCAGGTGTCCAGGAAGGGATGAGACCACAGGGTTGATGTCCCCAAGAAGGGACACAGGTGTCCAGGAAGGGATGAGACCATGGGGGTCGTGTCCCCAAGAAGGGACCCAGGTGTCTGGGTGGGGACAAGACCACGGGGACAACATCTCCAAGAAGGGACCCAGATGTCCAGGCAGGGGACACAGATGACGTCATAGTGTCACCTTCACTTGGAAGGGACCCAGGTGCCTGGGCAGGGGACCCCCATCATCGCTGTTACGTGCCATGAGCAGCCTCAGGCCTCAGCCCACGGCGGGGGGTGGGGGTGGGGGGGTGAAGTGGTGTATTGGGGCTGTTTGGTGTTTTTTGGGGTCATCTGGTGCCACTTCCCCTCTGCCCATCCCAGTACCCCCCAGTGTTGGGACTGGGCTGTCTCCCTGCCCCAGTGCTCCCAGTACCCCCCAGTGTCGGGACTGGGCTGTCACCCTGCCCCAGTGCTCCCAGTACCCCTCAGCGTCGGGACTGGGCTGTCGCCCTGCCCCAGTGCTCCCAGTACCCCCCAGTGTCGGGACTGGGCTGTCGCCCTGCCCCAGTGCTCCCAGTACCCCCCAGTGTCGGGACTGGGCTGTCGCCCTGCCCCAGTGCTCCCAGTACCCCCCAGTGTCGGGACTGGGCTGTCTCCCTGCCCCAGTGCTCCCAGTACCCCCCAGTGTCGGGACTGGGCTGTCTCCCTGCCCCAGTGCTCCCAGTACCCCCCAGTGTCGGGACTGGGCTGTCTCCCTGCCCCAGTGCTCCCAGTACCCCCCAGTGTCGGGACTGGGCTGTCTCCCTGCCCCAGTGCTCCCAGTACCCCCCAGTGTCGGGACTGGGCTGTCGCCCTGCCCCAGTGCTCCCAGTACCCCCCAGTGTCGGGACTGGGCTGTCGCCCTGCCCCAGTGCTCCCAGTACCCCCCAGTGTCGGGACTGGGCTGTCGCCCTGCCCCAGTGCTCCAGTACCCCCCAGTGTCGGGACTGGGCTGTCGCCCTGCCCCAGTGCTCCCAGTACCCCCTCCCCCGCCCAGTACTCCCCCAGTGCTCCCAGTACCCCCCTCAGTGCTGGGACTGGTCACTGTCCAGTGTTCCCAAAAGCCTCCCAGTGCCCTCCCACTACCTCCCAGCCCAGCGCTTCCAGTGTTCCCAGTTCCCTCCTCAGCCCCACAGCTCCCAGTGCCTTTCTAGTAATCCCCAGTGCCCTCCCAGTACCCGCCCAGTGCTCCCAGTAATCCCCAGTCTCCATCACCAGAGCCAACAGATCTGACAATCCCCCCATAAGCAGGGACTGGTCCCCCCCCAGGCCCTCCATTTTCCTGCTAGAAAGGGGCATTTTGGTTAAATTAACAATTTTTTATCGAGGGCAGAAACGTCTCTCGGTGTCACCTCTGCCACCGGTCGATTTTTTTTTCCCCTTTTTTTGTTGAAAACCAGCCAAAACCAGCCTAAAACCAGTTTCGCTTTCTGCCCTGGGGCCTTTTTTTATTGATTTTACAGCAAATTTCACAATTCCAGCTCAAATTTCCTAATTTTTTTTTTTGCGGGGGAGAAAGCTCCCACTGTTAATTTTCAACCCGGGGAGGGAATTTCATTTCCCATAACAAATTTTGGCATTTCCGCTGATCGATAATGTATAAATTCCCCCAAGCCCTCGACTTTTAACTTAGAACTCTTGAAAAAAACGCTGAGCGTTAAAATCTCACCAAATTCTGTGATTCTGTTTTCACGCAGAATTTAACAATTTTAACAGAATTGCTTTGATTCCAGAATTTTTCAGCCACCGGGATGGGTCTGAAGGGGCCGTTTTATTTATTTCTGGGTCAAAAAAAGACCGAAATGCTCATGCTGTATTTTTTAGGGAAAAAACCTGAGTTTTATTGCGTGAAAATGGGCTGAATTAAGAGACATGAAAGTGAGCA
The DNA here is from genome assembly GCA_008658365.1 of Alca torda. NCBI lineage: Eukaryota > Metazoa > Chordata > Aves > Charadriiformes > Alcidae > Alca > Alca torda. Next base: position 181,771 of record CM018100.1, on the reverse strand, counting down.
AAATTGGGGTTTTGGGGTTTTTATTATCTGTGGGAGAGACGGGGGCTGGAGATGGGGGAGGGAGGATAAATATGGAAAAAAAGTCTTTTACAAACAGGGAGAAAAAAAGAGGATTTTACTAAAACTGTCTTTTCTGAGAGTTAAGGAGAAACCGTGACGTGGCAGCAGAACTGGGGAGAAAAAGGTGAAATTCAGCAACACGGAGAAACAGTTTTGTGCTGGTGAGTGGGCTTTTAACCTTTTTAAGGTGGTTATTTTAACTGAAAATCCCCTTTTTTGGCAAGTTTTGGGGTGGTAGGGATTTTATTGTTTTTTTTTTTTTTTTCTTTTTAAGGATTTGCATGTCATTAATCAGAAAAAACGGGAGCATGGAGCCTCCGGATGCCCCCAGAGGTGCGTGAGTTCATCCAGTTCCCCAGCAGGAAGTTTGAAATGTACCTTTTTTTAATGAAAATTGCCTGGAAATGGGGTGGTGGTGGTGGTGGAAATAATGCTGATGTCAGCAATTCCAGGATTTTTCGCAAATCCAGCGGTTGGAGTGGGAACATCGCTCGTCGTTCCAGATGCCGCCGGGCTCGATGATGCCGCAGTCCTTCTGGTCCTTGTCCTTGTTTTCCTTCCATGTGTTCCAGTAGCTGGAGGAAAAAACGAGAAAAAGAGGGAGAAAAAGGAAAAGAAAAAAATATTAAAAAGTAAAAACAAGCCCCGCGGCAGCGGAGCTCTCAGGAAGAGGTGAAATTTGTAGTTTGAGGGAAGAAAACCACTAAAAATCTCATTTTTTTTTTACCACCAGCAAGAAAACGCTCCGATAATAGCATTTTTCCACCATAAACCCTTTGAATTGCTTAAAACTACCAAAAAAACATAGTTTCGGTGGGTCAGCTTCTCTGTCTTCCATTTATTTTATCATTATTTTCCTGGTTTTGGAGGAATTTTTACCTCAAATTCCCCTGTTCGCCGTTAGTCCAGACCCAAGTGCCTTCTACCAGTTGATCTGTCACCCCCAGCCAGTACGTGCCACTCCTAATATTGTCCTTCAGGAAATTCTACAAAAAAAAGAGGCGGAATTTGGTTAAAACAATCCCAAAATAATAATTCCTGTGGATTATGGGGCGTCTCGAGGCCTTTGAGGTCATTGCTGGCCATATCTGAGCAGTGTTTTTTTGGTAAATAGTGAATAATTTGGGTATATTTTAAAAAAGTGCAGACGCAGCACTCCAGAAAGGAGATTTTTGAGCTTTTTTTTCCTCCATTTTTAGCACTTTTTTCCTAAAACCAAGAAGTCATGGTCAACTGAACTCAGCTTGACCCTTGGCACTGCTCTCCACCTCCAAACCTCATGAGCCCGATGGCAAATTTTGCTTATTTTGAGCCAAAAAAAGAAGGTTTTAGAGTTCCTGTGGTTGCCACAGTGGGAATTTTTTTTAAAAAAATGGGTATTTTGGGACTGAGAAAGTGGTTGTTTTTCGCTCGGGAGCGGCCCACTGACCTGTTCCATCTCGGAGTTGATGATGACGAGGTGAGCGCCTTGGTCCGTGCAGATCTCCTGCGCATCCGACCAGCTCATGGTCTCCGTCGAGAAGGAATAGCAGCTTTTCTCGAAGATCTTCCAACCGGCCGAGCACTTCTTGTCGTCGTGGACAGATCTACAAATCAGTGCTGAAAGGACCAAAAAAAAAACCCCAAAACCAAGAAAAAAAAATAAAAATCAATTTTTTCTCAGCCGACAAAACCTCCACGGTGTCCCCATCAAGGTGGCATCTCAAAATTGGTGTAAATCACCCAGATCTTCCATCGCTGTGGTCTTTTTGAGCTGAGATCAGGTTTCTCTCCTGGTGCATGACGACGGAGACAGGGATATCCGGATTTTTTACCTGCCATATCCTGCAATTCCTCGTAGTATTTGTGCATCCCACTCCGCATCAGCGTCTGGTGCCGGCGCGTCTCCAACAGCTCCTGCCGCACTGGGGGGAGCGCAACGAGGTAAACGACCCCCCCTCTGATATTTTTCCTCCTTTTTCCCCCCTTCATTTTACCCAAATCTTGATTTTTTTCCCCCCGGGATTTATTACTTTTCCACACATAGAAATCTCAGTTTCCTGCAAAAATTTCCTGCCTTGCCGTGTGGTGGATTTTTTTTTCCTCTTTAGGTGACATTTTGCTGCGATATCCCCCAAATTCTCATTTCATTAATCACTCATTTGGCAGCCATTAACAATTTTGCCCGTTATATTTGATTTTTGCGGGATTTTCTGTAGGATTTACGTCCTTCCCTTCCTTTAACAAAGATAACAGGGTGGATTTTGCCCCTGCTAAGAACCTACTCAGGATAAATCCTGTGGATTGCTCCTATTTACACCCTGTTGGGGCTAATTCCTTCAGGACTGGGGCACAAGCTTAGTCGGCATCCAGTTCTACATCGCTTACATCGGCGTAATTCCCGGTGGAAATCGGAAACAAATCAGTCAAAACCAGCGTTGATTTACTAAGAGATGGAGCAGAACCAGGAGCCGCTCGAAAAGACAATTGAATTTTTCCTTAATTCAGACTAAACGGGCAAAACCCGTGCCGGAAAAGAGCCAAATGCTGGAAAAAAGTGTGTCCCCCAACCGCTGTTAAACGTCACCGCGGGGATTTGGGTCCTACCGTTGGCTTCATTCTCCGAGCAGTTCGACCTCAAGAGCTTTAATTCCTCCATAATTTCCTTCTCTGAAAGAAAAACCACGGCTGGATCGTACCCAGGAATCGCCAGCGGCGTCTAAATTTGCCCAATTTAAGTGTTTCGGTTTTTTTTAGGCGGAGTGGGGAATTCTGGAGCAGATTCCAAATTTGCCCAATTTATGGCATTTTAGGGCTGAGTGGGGAATTCCAGAGAGGATTTACTCTCTGGATTTACACCCTGGAGCAAACAGGGAGCGGTGCTGGTGCAGGCAGGAGGAGGCAGCACCCAGATGTAAGTACCCGGGGGGGGGGGCGCAATTTTGTGCTAAAACTCAAAAATTCACATTCGTGCGTGGAATTAAAACCAAACTCAAATTCACACGTGGAATTAAATCACCAAATCGTGACAACAGACGGGCTTTAGCTGTGGTTCTGACATGGACGGACGCTCAAAGCATCATGTTATTATATCGAACTATATAATTATATATAATATATAGTATATTTTATATATGTTTTTAACATTGAAAATGCTTTTTGGGGGGTGTTTTAACCAAATTCGCTGCTTCCCAGCCCGGCAGGGACCCTTCCGGGGACACTCACGCTTCATCATGGCCAAGGTGAAGAGCAGCACCCACGCGACAAAGCTGAGGGCTACCAGGACGTAGAGGATGGCCACCGACGTCATCCTGCAGCTCTGTCCCCTGTCACCTCCGGGTTCCAGGTCACCTGCAGAGGAGAAATTGGGGAGAAATCCCAACTTTATGGGTCTGGATCCAGCTGAGGCCTCCGCTGCGGAATAACGGCATCGGTCAAGTGTGACTCACCCTTCTGGGAAGGATTCGGAGATGCCGGTTTCCCTGCCAGGATGTAAACCCCTGTTGGGAGGAAGGAAAAGAGTCACCGGGGGGGAGTTTTTGGGGCATTTTAGGGCCAAATCCTGCCCCACGGAGGTCCTTGACTCCAAAGGCGCTACCTGTGCCTGCTTTGCTCCTCTGGTTCTGCAAATCTTCGTTGGGCACCGGGGATTTGTGGCCGCGATCCGACTCCGACAGGGAGACGTCGTCATAATCGTCCTCGAAGCTGTCCGGGGATGCTACGCCAGAGGGGAAAAAATGGGTGAAAATCAGGGTTTTTAACCAACTGGGAATCCCAGGCGTTAATGATCGGCTCAATCCTTCAGAAAGCGTGAAAAACGCAATTTCCCTTTCCCCTTTGGTACCCCCGCAGCAAGGTTTTTACACCCTTTTCTCAATATATATTGATTTTATCACTTTTATAGAGTTTTATAACATCTTTCAGAGCTGGGTTCTCCCCTCAGCTGCAAATTTAAGCAATTCTGCTTGAAATTTGAAGTGCTTCGCGGTGGGAAGGGATGAATTTGAGCCAGAAAAGTTCCAAACAACATCTCCGAGGGAGGACAGAGCGATTAATTCCCTCTCAATCCCCCGCCCAGCGTGGATTTTCGGGATATTTTGGGGTCTGTTTGATCGCGTTCCACAAAAGGAACCAAATCTGGAAAGAAACGCCACATTTGACCAACCGAGCTGAAAATAAAGCCCAGTTCGGCCTCGGGGAGGCAGCACGGGGAGTTCTGCTTCCCATCAGTGTTACAAAAAAGCCTGAAAAGGTGAAAAAAAAAATGCTGATTTACCCGGTCTGAAGTCACCCATGGGTGTCATTTTCCCAGCGACGGAGTAAATTCCTGCCAAAGAAAGGAAAAGAGCTTTGAGGAAAAGGGGGAGGATACTCTTTGCCGCTGGCGAGGAAGTTGCCGATGTTTTTTTAAGGCCCGGCGTGGAGTTTACACCTGAAATAGGGGCGAAACCTGGAGATTTAGGGATTTTTTTTGAGCGCAACGTGGGACCCGCGTCACTCCGAGCACCCCAAAAGTGTTTTGCCACCCTCCGTACCACAACGATGCTTCGCCGCCAACACCCCCCGGCCCCGGAAACGCACGTCAAGGACAGACGGAAAGCGGGGAATCTCCCCAGATTTTACCTGCTTGTCTCACCAGCCGCTTGGTGGGCGCTGGGGGACCCAACCAGTTGCCGTAGGTCTCCTGCCGGGCCATGCTTGCCCTGGGGCAAGTAGCCGCGCAGGCGCCCGGTGAGGAGCTAAACCCCTCGGCACGCGTCCCGGCACACCCCTCGCCGCCTCCAGCACCCCATTTTGGCCGGCGGTTCGGCCCCGAGGTTTCGGTTCCTTCTCAGCACCGGGACGGCGGTGACATGCAAATGGGTGGCGAAACGAGGGGCGAAACTGCGCTCATCCCTGGGCAAAAGTTAAAAAAAAAAAATCACCTTTTTCGGTGGATTCGGTGAATTTGGCAAATTTAGCGCACGAGGGGCTTGGGTTTGGGGGAGAAACGGCGCTGCCAAAGGCGGTCTGCCACCAGTGGGATTTAACAGCGGCTCCTGCGTGGATTTGAGGGGCTTTTTAGGGATTTTAGATAAAACCATGGATTTTAGATAAACCACCTGGTACCTACAGGTGTTAAACACCGCCCCGGTAAAATCCCAAATCTTCCAGCGGAGCTGTGCGGGGAGGGGAATCCGGAAACGCGGCCCTTTCGGCAAAACAGGCGTCGCGCTTCAGCACCCCCGAGTTGGGGATTTGCATACGCGCCCCAAAAAACACATTCACGCCTCGTTTTCACTGCTCTCTCTTCCCTTTTTTTTGTATTTTTTTACCTAAACCCTGGGAAAAAAAGACGCGCACCCACCCTCCTCGGTGCGGCGTCCACTGGAGTTTTGGTTCAAGTCACAATCAAAGTGCTTTATTTATTGTTTTTGTTTTTCCCGATTAACCGGCAAGCGATACTTTGAGCCTCATCGCAACAGGTTCGCAAAATGTTAACAAACGCCCCCCAAAATCTCTTAAAAACTCCCCCAGAAATGACCCCTTCGAATTGTTTAACCCCCTCAGCCACAGCGTTGTGCAACTTCCAAGCAGCACATCCCGCTTTTAGGAAGCGGAGTGCCCGTTTTTGGACAACTTTCCCCCCCTGCCCAAAACCTCATGTTTTCACCCGGTGCTTGTTTTGGCCGCCCCCCCCCCCCCCGGCCCCCTTCCCCCTCCCCCTTATTTTTTAGCCACTAGCAGCTCCGCTCGCAGATCCAGGCCCTGTGCATGGAACAGGGAATGTCATTCCAGTAGCCGTTGGGGAGGATGGTGGCACAGTCCTCGCCTTGGTGGCTCGCGTCGTTGGGTTCGCCCCTGTTCCAGAACCTGCAGGGGGAGGAGGGGGCACATCGTTTTGGGTGAAAAACTCTCGATTTGGGAATTTGTTGGATTTGGGTTTGTTTGGTTTTTTTGAAGTAGGGGGAAGTCGGGCAGAGCGCACACCAGCCCCGCAGCATCTCGCCCCCAAAAAACCCTTCTCCCCCCGTTTAATTCAACAATGCAATTTTAGTGATTTTTCCCATTTTCCCCCCATTTAATGCAGGAAAATATCTCCGCTCTGATCACGGTGTTTTTCCACAAAATCCCAAGAATGAGGAGATCTGTCAGAAAGAATCCCTTTGACTCCGGCTGCGGGATCTCCGTCGGGAACTGACTGAGCTGGGGGGGAACCAACGCTCCGTGCGCGTTCCCACCCGGGTTTTCAGCCCCGAAACCAAAGCGAATTTTGGGGGAAAAAAAGCCAAAATCTTGCCTGCAGCGGGGGAGCTCCTCTTACGTTTCCCTCCACTTGGCATTTTCAAGTGCCACGGCAACACGAAACTTATTTCTGTGCTTTTTAAGCACTAAAGCGGAGCGGATGGGTGCGGTGCCATTTGGGGCAGAAAAGGGGCCGAGGGGGAAAAAAACTGATTTTTTTGGGGGTAATTTACCCTCTGATGAGGCTGAAAACGTACGTGAGAGTGAGGGAGCGGCCGTCCACCCATTGCCAGTTGCTTTCTCTTTCCGCGTCGGTGAGGCCCAGCCAGAACACTCGGTTCTCCATGATGTGATTTGCCAGAAATTTCTGCAAACGGGGGGAAAAATTTAAAAAAAAAAAAAAAAAAAAAAAGGCAGTGTCAGGAGGGGAAGTGGAAGGCGACAGCAAAGGGATTCAGTGGCGCCGGCAGTCGGTGACATCGGGGAGCCCGTCCCTTGCAGGGGACAACTGTGACATGTCATAAGCGGGACAAAAAAAATGCGTTTCCTGTAGGAAATGGACAGAAGTGCTGAAACTTCTAATATCTGGAGGGAAAAGCTTTTAAAAAAAGCTTTAAAAGCCAGGTCGGGGAAAGCAGTCTCCTGAATGGGAGGCCGGGATTCTCTAAATCAGGGCAGAAATGCCACTTTGTGCACCGTTTGGGTTCTATTGCTGTAGTTTGTTCCATAATTTCTGTAAATTTCTAAATAATTTTAATAATTTCTAACCAAATTCTGTCGTTCCTAGATGATGGCGAGGAGGGATTGCTGTGGAGCCAGGTGAGAACCCCTCGTATCCCCAGGGAGTCCCTCGGTGTCACACAGACCCCAGTGTGGCAACTGCTTCCCTGGGCTTTCCCCCCGCCAAAAAACCCTTAAATTACACCAGTCTTTTGAGGAAAAATTCACGCAATTTGGCCAAATCACTTCAGAGCCAAGCTGAAACCTCAACCGGTTGTACTTTTCCCCCCGCCCCGCCGTCCGCAAGCAGTGTTGAGTCGTCCATGCTTAGCTTTCCGTTTGTGGAATTGGAGTCTAATATTCCTCAAAACTCATGAAATTTGGGTTTTTTTTTTTTTTTAAACTTTTTAAGGGATTTTTCAGCTTACATTTTCCTGCTCGGTGTCGACGATGGCCAGCTGGGCGTTGAAGTGGGCGCAGCTTTCTTTAGCTGCCAGCCAGTCTAGGGCGGCCGAGGAGAAGAAATAACAGGTTTTGGCAAACTGCTCCCAGCCGGCGGGACACCTCGTGCAGAGAATTTCTGAGGGAAAAACAGAGCGGGGGGAGCAAAAGATCAAAGGAAAATGTGTGGCTGAGTGAAGGGGGACAACAAGGGGCTCAGCCCCTCACCTGAGAGGTTGCGCGCCTCCTCCAGCGCCTCCTCGAGCAGCGCCGATGTGCGTTTCTGCTCCCGCTTCACCTCCGCCAGCTGCTGCAGCACCGGCTCCGGCGCATCCCTTTCCTCTGCCAGCGAGAATAAAAAGGTAATTCAGCTGCCGCAAAGACCTAAACCCCCCCATTTTTGTCTCCCTTCCCCTTTTCCTCTCCATCCCCACTAACACCGTGGCTTTCACTGGGTGTTTTTTCCTGGTGCGAGTTACCATTCTTTAAAATTCAGGCATAAAACCTCAAAGCCCTTTCGTTAAATGAGCTTTTTATTATATTTATGGACAGGCTGAGAAAGAGTTTTTTTTCCTTAATGATATCTCAAGCTCATTAAGATTGGCGTTGCGTGCTTCCAGTGCGCGTTTTAGGAATCTTTGGAGCATCTACCTGATATCACGTGTTTTGGGAATCGAGAAGGTCTGAATTTAACGGTTTTTCCATCAAAATCACGTGCTCACCCAGGGCGCGGAGGCGATCCGACAGCTCCTTCCCGCACTCCGCTTTGCACCGCGTCATCTTCCACTGCATGTTCTCCACTTCTCGCGACACTGGAAGGAGGAAAAACTTCACTTTTGACCCTGTTTTGCCCCTGCCTGCGCCTGGTATTCAGGATTTTTCCCTGATTTTTCCCAAAACCACCTTTTCCTCAGCGCACCGTTCAGAAGTTGGCCATGAATCGCCTTGAGCTTGCCAGCGAGCTGTTCATCTAAGAGGAAAATAAGAGGAAAAAGCTCAAAACACGCCTTGACCGTCTCTGTCCTGATGGAAAGTGGGTTTGGTTTATTTTTTTTGCTGGGAAGCACCATGGGGGGAAATCTGTGCAGGTACAGAGGGTGCGGTGGGTGCCAGGGAACTATTTTGGGGTGAGATGTTGTACCGAGGGCATGTTGGACCTCCGAGAGGTTGCGCCAGGCCGTCACGTGGCTGTTCTCGCTCCGCATCCGGGCTTGTTCCAACACCTTCCACACCGCGGATACTGAAGGAGAGGAAGAGAGCAGCCACCTTCACTCTGGATCCATCCCCGGAGAGCTCACAGGGTGCAAAACGGCCTTCAATCCTAACTCAGAGCCACTTTTTGCTCCATCTTCTAGTGTTTTCCCCCAAATCGTGCCCGCGCTTGACGAGGGAAACGTGGCGGACTCACCTCTCTGGAGACTGACAATGGTGAGAGCGGTGAAGAGCACGAAGGCGAGGGCCACAAGCATGTACAGCAGCACGATGGCTCTCTCCCGAGACAAGGCTAGGACGGACGGCATTGCCAGGGGTGAAATGGGGTGAGGCAACCCCAAATAATTCCTGCCCCCTCCAGATATTTTCTTCAGGAAGAGCACAAAGAGAAGAAATCCCCCCAGAAACAACCTCTCGAGTGACTCCACCACCCTGTTGTCCGCATTCAAACCTCTTTTTCCTAGATTGTGACCCAACGGAGGAACCAAGCATCAAAATTTGCCTTTAACTTTGGAGAAAAAACAATTTAAAGAGCCGAAACCCTCCAGTTTCATATCTCTGGATCCCCAAAGCCGCTCCCTCGCCCTGATACCTCCTTTAGGTGCTTTTCTGGGCTCTTGCTTCTCCAACTCCATCCCCTCGGCGAAATCCCATTTCTTGTAGATGCCGACGGCACCTTCGCTTTGTGACATCTCTGATCCTTTTTCTTTCCCCCCTCTCGATATCACCCTGATTTATGTGGTGGGGAAGATGTGTCATCTCATCCTGAGGTGGGGGCAGGGAGGGAAGGAAATGCTGGCGTTTCATAATTCTAATTTTCTAGGGGGAAAAAAAAAAAGTAAAAAAGTCTGCACACTCAGGAGCTTTGGAGCGGCTGATGTGCTTGGGTTGCCCCTCGCCACATGCCGCAGCCGCTTTGGTGTTGATTTTTTAGAAGAATTGGTTAAAAAACACACTTCGCTTTCCTCAAAAGAGGCTGACACCTGCCCAAGGAAGTGGGTTTTGGAGGCTTTGTGCCAAAACGGCATTCTCTGAGGCGAGCACCTAGATTTAGCTTTGTTTTTTTTTATTTTTTGGGGAATTCTGTAGCATTTTGTTCAGCGTTTTTGTGATAATTCCTTGCATTTTTAACAGGAGAAACTTCAAATTGCGAAAATCCTGTTTTTGAGGGGCACTATTTCCTTTATTCCTTCTCCGGAAAATTCTTTTTCTTACCCAAACGCCCTCAGGGCTTGGAGCCAGGCGTCCCCTGGGCTGGCTCTCAGAGAAAACGAAACTTAGAACTTATGAGTAACTTCAACTTTGTCCAATTTCAGCTGAATTTCACACAGGAACCCTGGTAAAAAAAAACACAGCCTAAACCTGAACATCCCTCGCTCTGGTTCCCCCACTCTTGGGGCAAGCTGCTTCCTCCTTTTGTCCGATTTCCCCTTTTTTGATCCCAAATTTAGGGGAAGTCGAGGCCAAGCTTCTCCCCGGGCTGTCCTTTCATGCCCTTGGGGCTTCGGCGCTTTCCAAGAGGCAATAGAGTTGGTTTTTGAGTCAAAACGCTGTGAATTCGGCCCACGGGCTCTTGTGAGGGTTCCCCTCTCTGCTCCAGCACGCCGTTTGTCCTGCTGGAGTGGGAGAGGTTTAAACAAACTCAAGGATGGCACTTTTTAAGCTGAAAGAATTGAAAACCGAGATAAAAGTCAAGAGAGGACCGAAAATGCCAGCTCCCACCCCTAAATCACTCACACCCTTCTTTTAGGCTTTTTAATCTTTTTTATTTTTTTTAAATACTGAAGCTGGCGTGGTTGAAAATCCCTTTAAGCTCCTAAAACCCCCCACTTCTCAGCACTGTTAAAAATATCCCCAATGGCAACTCAGCACCCCCAGGTCCCAGGGACACCCCCAGTGTCCCACAGCCCCATCCCTGGGGACAGCAGGGCTCTCGGTGTCCCCATATCCTTGTCCTTCAGGACATCCCCCCCACTCCTGTCCCTGGGGACGTCCCTGATGTCCCGCAAACCCCTGTCCCTGGGGAACTGGGGACTCCAGTGTCCCTGCACCCCTGGGATCACTGGGGACCCCCGTGCCGCAAGGCCTCAATCCCTGTGAAACTGGGGACCTCTGTCACCTCCATTTCTAGGGAGCTGGGGTCCCTATTGTCCCCATCCCTGGGGACCCCAGGAGCCCCCAGTATCCCCATCCCTAGACCCCTATGGGATGGGGGACCCTGGTCACCCAACACTCCATTGCTGGGGAACTGGGGACTGCCATGGCCCCCACAGTCATGTCCCCAAGAGAATGAGGAACCCCTTCGTCACCCCTATACCCCCATCTTTGGGTAACCACGGACCCCTAACCCCTGTCCCCTACCCGGGCGCCTTCCTTGAGGTAATTGAGGGTGTCTCCACCCTGGAGCCCTTGCACAGAGCTGTGGTCAGCTACTCGACGCCCCATAGGTGGAGGCGCCTGCCTATCATTACCCGTCAGCCAATAAGAGCCGCAAATCTCCCCAGGAAGGCGGGATCAGCCACCCGTGCTGGAGGGGAGCATACCGCCTCGTCTCCGTGCCCCCATAGGCTGCCTCACCAGCGATTGGTAGGTTCTCCTGTCAATCAAAACCAAACCCTTCAACTGAAGAGGCGGGGCTTGTTGTCCTCTCCTGTCAGCCAGGTGCCACTCCAAGAGAGATTCGGTAGTCGATTGGCTGCTCTGCCTATCCATCATCACCACCTGTGCCTGCTATTTGCCTCTCCGCAAGGCGGTGCCCACCTCCCCCTCAGGGGGAAGGATCTCCTTGACTCTGATTGGAAGGGCGGAATGCCCATCAACCACCGGCGAGCCAGCCCATTGGCTCCCCGCGCAGCAGGCGCGGTTTGGAGCCGGGTTCCCCCGCGGCGGCTTATTCCCGGGCGGACAGCGGCGATTGGCTGTGGCGCCGTGGGGGGGCGGGCGGAGGCGCGGAGGTGGCTCAGTGATTGGCTGAGGGGCGGGGCCTCCTGTCAGTCAGTGTCAGTCAGGGCGGCGGCGGCGGCGGCGGCGGGTCCCCCCATGGCAGCGGCGGGGCCCGCGGCGGCCGCGGCTCCCGCTCGGCTCCAAGCGGCAGCGGCGGCGGCAGGGGCGGCGGCGGCGGGGGGGAGCCGCGGCCCCCCCCCTCGGTGACAGCCGGCGGTCGCCATGGCAGCGCCTCGGAGGTAGGAGGGGCCGAGCCCCCTCGGGGGGACTCCCCCCTCAGGAATGGGGGGGGGGGGGGGACGATGACTCTGGGGAGTGGTCGGAGGTAATCACCCCCCCCAGGGGGGAATTGAACCTAAAGCTCCCCCTTAAGGGGGAGGGGGGGGGGGGAGGAGGTTGGGAGTACCCCCCCTCCGCGGGGTGAAGAGGTAACTGGGGGGGAGCTGTGGGGGGTTGTCAGCGGTAATCACCCCCCCGGGGGGTAATTGGGCCTAAAGATCCCCGTCATAGCCTGGGGATGGGGATTGGGGATGACCCCCCTCTGGGGGGGTATTGGGGGTAAATCGCCTCCCAGGCTATGAGGGGTGTCTATTGGGGTAATACTGGGGGTGGGGAGTAATTTGTGGTAAATATCCCCCCCCTCAGTCTATGGGGGGGGGTGATTAGGTGGGGGGAGCCTCCCCATTTTTCTTGGGGTAACCCCCATATGAGGGGAGTCGCATTGGGTTAATCCCCCTGCCAGCTATGGGGGGGGGCAGCTGGAGGTACCCCCCACCAGGACTATGGGGTAACTGGGGGATACCCTCCCCCTCAGGCTAAGGGGGTAAATGGGTTCCCCCCCACTTTTGGGAGGTAACTGGGGGCTTACTCCTCCCCCGGAGCAGACCATGGGGATGCCCCCCACCATGATAAACTGGGGGGTGGACACTGGGGGTGCCCCCCTCCCCATGCCATGGGGAGGCATTAGAGATGCCCCCCCACTACAAAGGGAGGCATTGGGGGGGGGTCACCCCCTATTACCCTCCTTTATTGGACCCCCCCCCCCCCCATTCCCCCCCCATTACTGCCTGCTCTTGTGTGCAAAGAGGGTGTTGTCCCTCCTTTCTTTTTCCATTAAAATAATGAGATTTTGGTTAAAATAACAAAAAAAGGGTGTGTGTGTATGTCTGCGGCAGACGGCTGCCCGCCCCCCATCACAGCTACCGACCCCCAAATGTCATTTACTGGGGGAGGGGAGGCTTTTATCCCACCCCACACCCCCCCAGTGCACACACCCCCTCTCCCCCAGCATCCCTGTGCCCCCCATCAGTGGGGAGGGGACTTGGGGGGGGTCCCTGGGTGCCCCCCAAAACACTCAGCAACCACCCAGAAGATGGAGCAACGGCGGCCGCAGCCCCTGGAGCCGCGGCTTTGTGCCGTCCCCGGCGCCTCTCTCCTTTTGGGTTGAAACCCGGGGATTTTAGCTTACACCGGAGCGACTCGTGTTTCCCACCAAATTACAGGTTTTTCCCCCCAGATTCCCCCCCCCCCCCCTTTTTAATTTTTCCCCTTTTAATGCTGGTTTTCCATCAATCGGGGGCTTCGCTGGTGGCATTTAATACCTGCTGCCACCAGCACCTTTGGGGGGCGGGGGGAGGGAGAAAAACCCACCCTATTTGATGAAAAATCCCAAAAGACACCAGTTTTTGGGCTCATTTCAGCCAATTTAGGACTGCGAAAAGCACAAAAATCACCACTCAAGTGGCATTTTGGGTAGTTTTTCCCCTAAAAAGCCACATTTGGTGGCCGGTGCCGGGTGGGGGGGTCGTTTCCTTACTCCGTTTTGGTACTGAATTTAATTTTTGTCTGGTTTTGGGTGGGTTTTGGTTGGTTTTAAATCCAGTGGTGTTTGGGGGGGGGGGGATTTTAGCTTAAAATTTGCACCTGCTTCACCCCCCCAGTGGCAAAAATCACGGTGTTTAAACCCATTTTTATCCATTTTCCTCCTCTTTTACGCCAACTGCAGATGTTGGTGAAGCTCAAAAACGTCCCGCTGAAATATTTGGGGTTTAATCAAATTTTTTTTTCCTTATCTGGCTGCTTTTGCATGTTAAAAATTGGATTTTCTGGCAAATTGGTGGATTTTTGATGGCTTATGTTTGAGGGAAAGTCGACGTGACTACCTGGCACCTCCAGAAACGGCCGCTGAAATTGGGGGTGAACACCCATTTTGATGAACTTTTAAGAGGAGCACAGAAGAAAGGTGGAAACGGCTCGGAGACGTGGCAAAAATGGTGCAAAAAAGGTGCAAAACGGCACTGAGAGACGCTGAAAAAACGGCGTAAAAAGACTGTGAAAATGGGGTGAAAAAGGTGCAAAATGACACTTGGAGACACTGCAAAAAATGGGCGGAAAAGGCATAAAATGGCACAGGAAAGGCATAAAAAGGGGCAGGAAAGGCATAAAAAGGGGCAGAAAAGACACAAAACACCACAGAACGGTACAAAGCTGCATGGAAAAGCTGTGAAAATGTGTCCAAAAACCTACAAATTGGGAAATTTTAAGCAGAACGTGGGAAATTTTAACGTTTTCCTGCCCAAATGCTCCAGCTCGAGGTCGGCGTCTTGACGTGTTGCTGAAATTGGGCTTTTTTGGGGAAAAATGAGGCAATGTGAGATGTGGGGACTTTGGGGACACCTGGGGACCTCAAGGACCCAAAAAGTTATTTTTTTTATTAACTTACTGTCACAAACGGGCTGAAATTGGGATCAACTGAACCCCTTTTTGGGCCAGTTTCCTAAAAAACAGAGCCTGGGTGTCAGGACCATTTCCACCATTTTTTCCCCCAATTTTCACAGCGCCTTTGACAGCCTCCCCTCCGGGTTTTTATTTTTTTTCCTCCAAATGCAAGCTTTTTCAGCAAAAAACAAGCTGTTGGCATGATGGGAATCCCTCCCTGCTGCGAAACCACCAGGATTTCACCCCAAAAACCCGTGGAAAAAATGACAATTTGTCTTTATTCCTCTTTTCCCATTTCCACCTGTTTTTTTCCTGTGCCTAATAAACAATATTACCACCCTCCTGCCTCATTTTTGGGGTTAAAATCATGCTTTTTGGCCATCCTATACTCATCCACACGTGATTATTGCTTTTATTCCCCCCCTACATTGACGTGAAAATGAATATTTTCCTAAAAAAAGCCATTTCAGGACATTTTCGCAGCCCGTTGAACTCTGGCAGGTTGCGCTTTGGCCGCTGTTTGATCAGTAACTTACAATTTTTGCAGCAAAGCTTTTTTTTTTTTTTTTTTCTTTTTACGTTACAACAGTATTTTGGGTGATATCAGTAAGGTCTTGCAGGGAAATGTTAATTATAAAAAATAAATTAACGGCTTTCCTGGGGACGACAGCGCTGCTGGACCAGCCCCGTCCCACGACAGGCGCCGTGGGGCTGAATTAAATATAATTAAGGATCATTCCCCCCCCGGCCTTTATAAAATTTCCTGCTTAATAAGCAAATTTGCAGGAATCCCGTTAACGATTGACCCGATTCTTCCCCCGAAACCTCTCTGTTAAATTTTGCTGCTTTTTGGAAAACTGTTAACCAAACGGCACGGAATTTCCCCCGTTTGCTCTATGGCTCTGTTTGCCCCGTGCCCTGTCGTTGCTCTCAGCTCGTTTTGTTCCACCAGCCCATTTTTCGCCCCCAAAAAGGGTCAGAAACATGTTATTTTGGTTAAAACCTCCCCGATTTTATAGCTTAGTCTGCAAATTAAGCCCAGATCAGGTAAATCACACATTCATGGTGCAACCTTAGGACGCTGTTGCTTTTTATCTCTTGCCTCCACTTTTTTCATCCCCGAGGGTTCATTTTGCGGCTTTTTTTCACCAAAAAGAGAGTTTTCTAACCCAAAAAAAGCCAGAGCTTCCTTGAGGGATCCCAGTGGCTGCTGATCCTCCAGCAAATCCCCTCCGGAGTCGCCGCTTGAACCCTTCTTTTTGCCTCACTCCTCAATCCACTCTTTTCCACTGCAATTTTGCCCATCCCTGCAATCCCAAACCAGGACTCGTTCCTCCCCAGGGAGGCATTTTTTCCATAAAACCCCACCAAAATGGACAAACTGGGCATTTGTCAACCCCTAAAGCAAATCCCCAGTGAGGACAGCTTTCTATCCATCCATGCTGGTCCCTTCCTTCCCAAAATTGGGCTTAATTCCATTTTTTAGGCTAATTTAGTTCAACTAATTTAAGGCCAACGCGGGACGATGCGCTTAGGCCTGGCTTGATGTGAAAACGGGGCTAAAATGGGGTTTTTGGGTGGAATTAAGTGAATATTGTCGTCGGCTGCAAACCAAGTGACACTCACGTCCTCTTTTTTATCAGATTAGCTAAAACTGGGTTTTTTAAAGAGATTTGATGTGATGCAGTGAGGAGGGAAGGATGGGGGGTGACATCCTGCTCATGCTGATGCCCGGTTTTCCAGGTGAGACCCCCAAAATCCCTGCGGATTCAGCGCGGTGCCAGATTTACCACCCTTCAGCCCCGGCACCATGGCGTCACCGGCCGTCAGCCCCGATTCATCCTCCCACGAAGCCCTTTCCTCCGTCAACTCAGCCCCGGCCTGTTCGCCCACCTCCGACTCGGAAAACCTCAGCCCCGACGAACTGGAGCTACTGGCGAAACTGGAGGAGCAAAATCGGTGAGTGCCAGGCGGATCGTTTTTGTCATCGTTTTGTCATCGTTTTTTTTCAAGCTTCTCCCTTAAAATCAAACAGAAATGGACAAAAACGAGCTGCTCCCCCCCCTGCCCTCCCCCTGGCCAAGCAGCGCTCCAGCTGGGGGTAAAAACGCTCCGGTTTATTATTTTCAAGGTTATTTTTTTTTGTTTTCTTCTTTGAAAGCAGCGGGGTTTGCTCGTTCAGGCAGGAAAAAAGGGGATTTCTGGAAGGAGGCGACTGGAAATAAATAATAAAGCCACCCGCTTTGGTGGGTAACAAGCCCTGAGGCTCATTTAGCCGAAATATTGGGCAAAAATCTCCATCCCCCTTGTTAAAACGGGATTATAATCAAGACCTGAAATGCAAATTTCCTTACAAAGCTGTTTTTAAGCAAATTTGCTCTTGGAAAAACCCCTTGGAAATCCGTTTTTTAAGCAAATTCATTAAAGAAACCATCCCCAGGGCAGCTGTTGGCATCTGGCTGGGGCAAATAGCTCATCCGGGGGCTGTTTTGGGGTGCTTTGGGGGAATATCTCCTTTTTTGGGGTGGTTTTGGAGGACTCTCTCCTCCTTTGGGGCGTTTTGGGGGAATATCTCCTCCTTTGGGGCTGTTTTGGGGGAATATCTCTATTTTTTGCCGTGGTTTTTAAGGACTTTCTCCTCCTTTGGGGCATTTTTGAATGGATCTCCTTTGGGGCTACTTTGGGGGAGTATCTCCTTTTTCTGGGGCAGTTTTGGGGGAATCTTATCTCGTTTGGGCCTGCGTCGGGGAATATCTCATTTTCTGGGGACAATTTTGGGGGAATCTTCTCCTTTGGGGCTGCTTTGGGGGAATAGCTCCTCCTTTGGGACTGTTTTGGGGAAATATCTCATTTTGGGGGATGGTTTTGGGGGAATCTCTTCTCCTTCAGGGCTGTCTTGGGGAAATATCTCCTCCTTGGGGAGGCATTTTGGGGGAATATCTCCTTTTTGGGGGCTGTTTTGGGGGAATCTTTTCTCCTTTGGGGCTGTTTTGGGGAAATAGCTCATTTTTTGGGATGGTTTGGGGGAAATATCTCCTCCTTTGGGCCTATTTTGAGGGAATATCACTTCTTTTCGGGGCTCTTTCCTCCTTTGGGGCTTTTCTGGGGCTATCTCGGTCTCTCGCAGGCTACTGGAGGCTGACTCCAAGTCGATGCGCTCCATGAACGGCTCACGAAGGAACAGCGGCTCCTCCTTGGTCTCCAGCTCCTCGGCCTCTTCCAACCTCAGCCACCTCGAGGAGGACACCTGGATCCTCTGGGGCCGCATTGTCAATGAGTGGGACGAGTGGCGGAAGAAGAAGGAGAAGCTTCTAAAGGTGAGGAAACTGCTTTATTTTTAATTCTATTTTAACCCCGCTGTAAAAATCTGCAGCGTGATCTTCCCCCTGACGGGACAGGATGTCTCCCCATCCACAAGGAGCTTCCCCATCTTCTTGAAACCTGTTTTCTCATTTTTTTGCCTCGTTTTTCTCCAGGAGCTCATCCGCAAAGGGATTCCCCACCACTTCCGTGCCATTGTCTGGCAGTTGCTCTGCAGTGCCACCGACATGCCCGTCAAAAACCAATACTCGGAGCTACTCAAGATGTCCTCGCCCTGCGAGAAGCTCATCCGACGGGATATCGCCCGCACCTACCCAGAGCACGAGTTCTTCAAGGGACAGGACAGTCTGGGCCAGGAGGTGCTTTTCAACGTCATGAAGGTAACGTCTTTCCTCCAACCTCAACGGATCTTGGCCGCAACCCAGACACCGCTTTGGGTTTTGAAGCTGTTTTAACTGGATATTAATTTTTGATGGCTTTGGTTTCCACCGCAAGCTCCTGGAACCATCACTTCTTGCAGCGTGACAGCCCTTTCCTCGTAAAGGGACCTTTTTTGGGGGGAATATCTCCTCCTTTGGGGCAGTTTTGGGGAACTCTCTCCTCTTTTAGCATGGTTTTGGGGGGAATATCTCCTTTTTTGGGTCTGTTTTGTCCCAGACCTCATTTTTCCTGTTGAGTTTTATTCTGAATTAAGAAACAAATAGTTGGATATTTTGGGGTCTACATTCAAGTACAGAGCAACATCGTTGTCACAGGAGGTGTTGTCAACCAAAAAAAAAAGCTATTTTTGATGGCTTCCCTCCACTCTTGGCTTCCCACAGCGAGCAGGGATGGTGGCCCGGCCAAATCCCTGCTTACACATATATTTATTTTGAATTCTTTTCCTTCCTTCCAGGCATATTCGCTGGTGGACCGAGAGGTCGGGTACTGCCAGGGTAGCGCCTTCATCGTGGGACTGCTGCTCATGCAGGTTTGTGATGACCCCGGGGTGAGGAGGAGCTGCCTTGATGGGTTTTTAACACCCTCTGGAGACAGGGTTGGGGAATAGGAGCCTTTTTCTTGATCCTCAGGAGCAAAACAGGCTCGATCCCACCATCCCACTTACCCCTGATGGGTTTGAAATCCCCTGTTCATATTCCCCTTCACCTGGGGACGGCTCCCAGCATGTCCTGTCCCATCCGATCCCATCACCTGATGGAAATAGGCTTCAAATCCGGAGCCCCAGCAGAGTTTTAAGGAGGAATCATGTCCTTTTGGGTCTCCAGATGCCCGAGGAAGAGGCCTTCTGCGTGTTTGTGAGGTTGATGCAGGAATATCGCTTACGGGAGCTCTTCAAACCCAGCATGGCCGAACTGGGGCTCTGCATCTACCAGTTTGAGTACATGCTGCAGGTAGGCACCACCCCACACCCCCTAAAATGCTCGGGGTGGTGGGAACTGGTGGGTAGAGCTGGGGGACAAGGACAAGGAGAGGTAGGAGTGAGGTGGCAGCTCTTGGGAGAAATGGGTTCGTCCAATGGGCTCTTGTCCAGCGACTCAGAGATCCTGGGGACGTCTACGAGATGCCCTGAGGACCATCCGTGATTCTTCAAGGGGGACATCAATGAGACCCCAAGGATGTCCAAGAGACACACTGGGGGCATCCCTGAGACCCCAGGGCACCTCCATGAGATGCCCCAGGGACCATCCATGAGGTGCCCTGAGGGACATCCTTGAGACCCTGGGGACCATCCACAAGGTCCTCCCCCAGAGGACCTTCCATGAGACCCCCTCAGGGACCTCCACAAGACATCATGGATCTGTTCAAACCTCAGCAGCCATGAATGATCCCTGAAAACATCCACCATTCCCCATTTCTCCTCATTTCCTCCCTTTCTTCTGTCCAGGAGCAGCTGCCGGAGCTGAACATCCACTTCCGCTCACAGAGCTTCCTCACCTCCATGTATGCCTCGTCCTGGTTCCTCACCCTCTTCCTCACCACATTCCCTCTTCCTGTAGCCACGCGTGTCTTCGACATCTTCATGTATGAGGTAACAGGGCCGCAGCCAACACCGTAAACCACAAAGGGACCACAGCCACGTTTTCCACTTGGATGTGGAAACGTTCTTCCCACTCCAGCTAGTCTGGTTTTGGGGAGAAAAACCCCAAGCCCCGGCTGGGAAAGGTTATGGTGTGGGGTCAAGCGTGGACCCTTCCTGTAGGGCCTGGAGATTGTCTTCCGCGTGGGGATGGCGCTGCTGCAGTTCAACCAGGCTGAGCTTGTCCAGCTCGACATGGAGGGCATGTCCCAGGTATGTGCCACTGGCTTTTGGGGTGGATTTGTCCAATGGATTGTGTATTGGGGCAGATTTCTCCAACAGAACATGTTTTGGGGAGGATTTGTCCAACGGGACGTGTTTTGGGGTAAATTCATCCAATGGATTGTGTTTGGGGGCAGATTTACCCAACGGGACATGTTTTGGGGCGGATTTGTCCAACAGAACATGTTTTGGGGTGGATTTGTCCAACGGAACATGTTTTGGGGCAGATTAGGCCAACAGGATGTGTTTTGGGGCAGATTTGTCCAATGGAGGATGTTTTGGCGCAGATTTGTCCAATGGATGGTGTTTTCGGGTGGATTTGTCCAACAGGACATGTTTTGGGGGGGATTTGTCCAATGGAGCATGTTTTGGGGTGGATTTGTCCAACAGAACATGTTTTGGTGCATATTTGTCCAACGGAACATGTTTTGGGGCAAGTTTGTCTAATGGATGGTGTTTTGGAGCGGATTTGTCCAACGGATCACGTTTTGGGGCAGATTTGTCCAACAGAGCGTGTTTTGGGGTGGATTTGTCCAAAGGAACATGTTTTGAGGTGGATTTGTCCAACAGGACATGTTTTGGGGTGGATTTGTCCAACGGTGTTTTGGGGCCAATTTATGCAACAGGTTGCATTTTGTGGTGGGTTTGTGCAATGGGCTGGATTTATGCAATGAGGGCATGTTTTGGGGGCAGATTTAGCCAACAGGCCCCATTTTTGGGGTGATTTTACCCATCAGGACCTACTTTGGGGTTGGTTTTCATGATGGCCTGTATTCTGGGGCCACGTTTCATGACCGGTTTCCGTCCCCGCAGTATTTCCAGAAGGTGATTCCTCACCAGTTCGACAGTTGCCCTGACAAGCTCATCCTCAGGGCCTTCCAGGTCAAGTACAACCCCAAGAAGATGAAGAGGTGAGATGGGAAGACGGGTTCCTATGCTCGGAGGGGGGGTCCCCCCAGTAGCCACGGGGCACAGGGCCAGGGGTTCTGGTCCCCGTCCTCGTGTCCCAGCCTTGTCCCCATGTCCCAAAAAGGCTGGAGAAGGAATACGCCGCCATCAAGAACAAAGAGATGGAGGAGCAGATAGAGATCAAGGTGAGACAAGTCACATGTTGGCATCTTGGGGCCTCTTGAGCCATCCTTGTGGCTACTTGGCCCATCCCTGGGGCCAGTTGAGGCCTCTTGGCATGGCGTAGCCCATCTCTGGGGCCATCTAAGCCATCCTGAAGCCACTTTGGCCCATCTGAGGGTCACTTGACCCATTCCCAGAGCCGTTTGAGCCATCCTGGATGGCCCCAGGGCTATTTAAGCCATCCCAAGGCCACTTTGATTCATCCCTGGGGTCATTTTGAGCCCTCCCAGGGCCATTTAGCCAATCCCTGAGGCCACTTGAGCCACCTCAAGGTGGTTTAGCCTGTCCCTGGAGCCACTTGACCCATTCCTAGGGCCACTTGAGCCACCTTGGGATGACCTAATCTGTCCCTGGAGCCACTTGACCCATCCTCAGCGCCATTTGAGCCATCCTGGGGTGGTTTGGCCTATCCCCAGGCCCATTTGAGCCATCATGGGACAACTTTGCCCATGCCTGAGGCCATCTAAGCTATCCTGGAGCCACCACGACCCATCTCAGGGGCCATTTAAGCTGTCCCCAAGGCCACTTAGCCCATCCTGGGTACCGTTTAGCCTGTCCCTAGCACCTTTTGAGCCATCCCCAGGGCCACTTGAGCCCTCATGGGGCAGCTTAACCCATCCCTGGGGCCATTTAAGCCACCCTGGGGCCACTTTTACCCATCCCAGGCGCCATTTGAGGGGTCCCCAAGGGCCACTTAAGCCATCCCGGGGCCACTTGGGCTGTCACAGAGCAGTTTGAGCCATCCCAGGGCCACTTTCACCCATCCTTGGGGACGCTTGGCCCATCCCTGGGGCCATTTGAGCCATCCGTGGGGCCATCTAAGCCATCCTGGAGCCACTGTGACCCGTCTCAGGGCCATTCAAGCTGTCCCCAGGCTGAGTGTCCCCCATGGCGACATCAAACACCCCCCCCCCGGGGCTAATTCTTCCCCATTTTCCACCCTTCAGCGCCTCCGCACCGAGAACCGCCTGCTGAAACAGCGCATCGAAACCCTGGAGAAGGTGAACCCCGTGGCCCAGCACCCCAAAACTCCTCTGGGGGCACCCAAAAACCCCCTGGGTGCACCCAAACCCCCCCCAGGGTCACCCCAAAACCCCCCTGGGGGCACCCAACCCCCCCTCCCCTGGAGTACCCAAAAACCCCCCTGGAGCACCCAAAATATCCCCTGGATCACCCCAAACTCCCCCTGAGTCACCCATACCACTGCTGCCCAGAGATCCCAGCACCCATGGGTGCACCCCTGCAACCTCCAGCATCCCTTTTATGAGCTGCACCCCCAAAATCCCCCCTCCTGGCACCATTTTGGTGCAAAAATCGGAAATTTAAGTCCAGCGAGCGGCCGCTTCATCAGTTTTCCGCACTAAATCTCCCTCTGGGAGGTGGGAAACGCTCCGGTTTAAGGCCAAATACCACCATCACCATATTTCCCCTGCCCTGCCATGGGGGAGGAAAAGAGCTAAAATCCTTGGAAAACACCCCAAAAATGGGAAGCGATGATGGGCAGGAAGGTTGCCGGGTGCCTCCGCCTCGCGGCTTCTCTCGCTGCCTCTGTCTCCTTCGTTTATCTCGTTACGTCTCTCCTCTTTTTCTCTCTTCTTCCCCGGCGGCCGCAGGAGAGCGCGGCTCTCGCCGACAGGCTCATCCAGGTAGCGTCAAAAATAGCTATTTTGCTCTTTTCCGCTGCATTTTAACCCTTTTCTGCCCCCTTTTGCTTCCCAGCCCGCCTGCGTCCGCCTCGTTGGGGGAAGATCTGCCCTTTTTTTCCTGCTTTTCCGGAGGCTCCCGCGCACCTTCCCCGCTTTGGGGGAGGGCGGAGGGAGGAGGATTTTGGGGGTGGTTGGTGAAAATGGGAGGTTTTGGCCCATTTGGGGGCTCGGTGGAAAGCGGGGGGTGGGGCAGTGGCACTTGGCGGTGGGTGCGGGTTGGCCAGGGTGGGGTAAAAGCCACCGTTTTGGTGAGTTTGACCAAAATATGTGGATTTTGAGTCATGGGTCGTGGGGTGAGAGCGGCTCCGAGGGCACAAAATGGCCCTGGAGGTCCCCACAGGGCTGGTGTCACCTCCTGGTCCTCGGTGTCACCTGCTGCGGGGCTGGTGTCACCCCCCAGGGCTGGTGTCACCCCTCCTTGTCTGCAGTGTCACCTGCCATGGGGCTGGGGTCATCCTCTGGGGCTGGTGTCACCCCCTTTTCCTTGGTGTCACCCTCCGTGTCCCCAGTGTCACCCGCCACAGGGCCAGCATCACTCTGGTGTCACCCCCTTGTCCCTGCTGTCACCCGCTGCAGGGGGGCTGGCATCACCCCCTCATCCCTGTCATCACCTTGCTGTGGGGCTGGTGTCACCCTCTGTGACTGGTGCCACCCCCTTGTCCCCAGTGTCATTCCCTTGTCCCCAGCCTCACCCGCTGGGGGACTGGCGTCACTCCTCATCCCTGGTGTCACCTCCTCATCCCCAGCATCACCGCATGTCCCCAGTGTCACCGCATGTCCCCAGCATCACCACATGTCCCCAGCGTCACCTCATGTCCCCAGCATCACCCCCTTGTCCTCACCACTGCCACCGCACCCCTCCCAGTGATATGCTGCTGGTGGTGGGGGAGAACCGGGCACACCACGCCATGGTGGTGACACGTCCCCTGCTGTCCCCAGGGCCAGGTGACACGGGCGCAGGAGGCAGAGGAGAACTACATCATCAAGCGGGAGCTGGCGGTGGTGAAGCAACGCTGCACCTCGGCCACTGAGAACCTGCAGCGCGCCCAGACCACCATCCGACAGCTGCAGGACCAGCAGGTTGGTGTCCCCACGTGTCCCCAAGATGTCCCCAGATGTCCCCAAGTCTCCCCAGGCATCCCTATCGCCCCCACACATCCCCTCCTTTCAGTTCATGCCCTGCTGCAGCCTGGATTTGGGTGCGGGTGGTCGGTGCCACCACCGTGGGCAAGGGAGGGGACAGACCTTGTGCCCCGTGGGTGACACGCTGCGGATGGTGGCAGGGGAACCCACGCTTCAGCGAGGAGTTTGTCACCCACCTGGAGACGGAGCTGGAGCAGTCGCGGCTGCGGGAGAGCGAGACCCTGGGTGCCCTCAAGGAGATGCAGGATAAAGTCCTCGACATGGAGAAGGTGACGGGGATGGCTCGCGGGTGTCACGCTGGTGGCCTTGGGGACAGGGACCGTCCCATGAGTGGCCCTGGGGATGAGGAGTGTCACACAAGTGGTCTTCGGGACGGGGATGGTCATGTGGGTGACACTGGGGGTGGTCACACGAGTGGTTCTGGGGATGGAGGGTGTCACACGAGTGGTCTTGGGGACAGGCAGTGTCACACGAGGGGTCCTGGACCTGGTGTCCCCTGTCCCTGGGGATCCCCAGTGCCACACAGCTGTCCCCAAGGGGTCCCCCTGTGCCACATGTCCCTGGGGGATCCCCTGTCACCTCCCCCCAATGCCCCATGAATGTCCCCACCTCCACCTGGCAGAGAGGAACGAGTCCCCAGTGCCGCCACCCCAGGGCGTCCCTGCCGATGACCAGTGCCACCACCCCGAGGTGTCCCCCGTGACATTTAGTGTCACTGGCCCAAGGTGTCCCTGCCAGCGTCCGGTGCTGCTGCGCTGGGATATCCCCGCCCCAGGGTGTCCCCAACGATACCTGATCTCCCTGTCCCAGGGTGTCCCCAGTAATATCCGATGTCTCCACCCCAGGGTGTCCCCACTGATGTCCCTCATGTCCCCGCAGAGGAACAGCCTGCTGCCGGATGAGGACAACGTGGTGCGGCTGCAGGAGGAGCTGCAGGCGCTGGCGCTGCGTGAGGCCGAGGCCGTCAAGTCGCTGACGGAGCTGCAGCAGCAGGTGAAGGACCTCAGTGACAGCTGGCAGGTGAGGACACGGACACCTGGGTCACCTCCCCAGACACCTGAGTCACCCCCCCGGCATGCCTGGGTCCATCCCAAATGCCTGTGTGTTTCCCCCAGCCTGGAAGCCTGGGTCCCCTGCTGGCCACCGGGGTCCCTTGTTCTAACATCTAGGTCCCCTCCTTGTCACCTGGGTCCCTTGTCCTGATGCCTGAGTTCCCTCCTGGCCACCTAGGTCCCTTCTTCCAACATCTGGGTCCCCTCCTGGCCACCTGGGTCCCTTCTTCCAACATTTGGGTCACCCCCTGGCCACCTGTGTCCACTCCCTGCCACCTGAGTCCCTTGTCCTGAGAGCTGTGTCCCCTCCTGGCCACCTCATCACCTCCTGGCCACCTGGGTCCCTTGTGCCAATCCCTGGGTCCCTTCCTGGCCACCTGGGTCCTTTCTTCCAACATCTGGGTCCCCTCCTGGCCATCTGGGTCCCTTCCTGGCCACCTGGGTCCTTTCTTCCAACATCTGGGTCCCCTCCTGGCCATCTGGGTCCCTTCCTGGCCACCTGAGCTCCCTCCTGACCACCTAGGTCCCTCGTTCCAATGCCTAGGTCCCCTTCTGGCCACCTCGTCGCCTCCTGGCCACCTGGGTCCCTTGTGCCAATCCCTGGGTCCCTTCCTGGCCACCTGGGTCCTTTCTTCCAACATCTGGGTCCCCTCCTCGCCATCTGGGTCCCTTCCTGGCCACCTGAGCTCCCTCCTGACCACCTAGGTCCCTCATTCCAATGCCTAGGTCCCCTCCTGGCCACCTCGTCGCCTCCTGGCCACCTGGGTCCCTTGTGCCAATCCCTGGGTCCCTTCCTGGCCACCTGGGTCCTTTCTTCCAACATCTGGGTCCCCTCCTCGCCATCTGGGTCCCTTCCTGGCCACCTGAGCTCCCTCCTGACCACCTAGGTCCCTCATTCCAATGCCTAGGTCCCCTCCTGGCTACCTCGTCGCCTCCTGGCCACCTGGATCCCTTGTCCCAATCCCTGGGGGTCCCTTCCCTGCCACCCGTGTCCCTCGTCCCAATGCCTCCGTCCCTTCCTCTCCACCTGGGTCCCTCACCTTGCCACCCGGGTCCCCACGGGGGCCACCCGGGTCCCCCACCGTCCTGGTGGGTGCCTGATGGGTGCGGGGGGCGCAGGCTGGCCGGGCGGGCGGGCGCTGGAAGGAGTCCCCGCAGCGGAGCAACGCCAACGCACTGCAGGAGGCCGTGGTGGCCGCGCGGCTACGGGAGGCCCAGGCCCAGGCCGAGCTGCGGGCGCTGCGCCAGCGGGTGCTGCAGCTGGAGACACAGGTCAGAGCCCGGGGGGGCTCAACTGGGGGGTGTACTGGAGTTGTGGGGGCTGAACTGGGGGGTACTGGGGTCATTGGGGCTGAACTGGGGGTGCTGGGGCCATGGGTGCTGGGTGCCTTCGCCCCCAGGGCCAGATCTGGGTGCAGCAGATGTTCGTGGGGCTGAGGGGGTGACAAGGACCGTGGTGACAGTCCTGTGTCCCCCCTCTCCAGGGCCAGGCCCGTGACGCGGTGGGGGGGCTGTGGGTGCTGGTGGGGGTGTGGTGACAGGGAGGTGACAGCGGTGTCCCCCGCAGGGCCAGATCCAGCGCACGGTGCTGGGCCGGGCGGAGCAGACGTGCGCGGGGCTGCGGGAGCAGCTGCGGCTGGCGGCGGCGCAGAGCAAGGGGCTGCAGGCGCAGCTCAGCGAGAGCCACCGCAAACACGCCGAGGCCCAGTGCAAGGTGGGGACAGCTTGGGGACAGCTTGGGGACATCCCTGGGGCCCTCCGCTGGCACCTCCCGTGGGTGCTCCCTGTCCCCTCCCCTGTGGTACCCACAGACCTGCCCTGGGGACACCCCTGTCCCCCTCCCAGGGACACCCGCAGACCCTCCCATGGGGACACCCCTGTCCCCTCTGCAGGGGATGCCCACAGCCCCTCCCATGGGGTCTCCATGTCACCTCCCGTGGGCTCACCGTGTCCACTTCTTTAGGGCCACAGTGTCCCCTCCAGGGGTGTCAATGTGTCCCCTCCCTCAGGGTCCCAATGACCCCTCCAACAGGGTCCCCATGTCCCCTCCAACAGCGTCCTGTTACGCCTCCAATAATGTCCCCTTGTCCTCTCTGCTGGGGTCCCCATGTCCCTCCAAGGGGGTCAGTATGTCCCCTCTGAGAGGGTCCCAGTGTCCCCTCCCATGGGGTCCCTTGTCCCCTCCACCAGGGTGCCCATGTCCCCTCCAAGGGGGTCAACGCATCTGCTCTGAGAGGGTCCCAGTGTCCCCAGTGGTGTCCCCATGTGGCCTCCAATGGGGACCCCATATCCCCTCCCATGGGGTCCCTGCCTCCCATCAACTGAGCCCCCAATGTCCCCTCCCCCGGCCTTTCCTTGTCTCTGGGGACAGGGAGGGGGGGCTGGAGTCTCTCCTGCGGGGAGGGTGGGTGACACAGGGGTGGCACTGTTGTGACACGAGTGTCCCCAGAGCAAGGAGGAGGTGATGGCGGTGCGGCTGCGGGAAGCCGACAGCATGGCGGCCCTGGCCGAGATGCGACAGCGCGTTGCCGAGCTGGAGATCCAGGTGAGCGGGGACAAGGGGACACGAGGAGGGGGGGACAAGGGGGGTGACAGGGTGACGGGGTGACAGGGTGGGGGGATGGGCACCCGCTGACCCGCGCGCACCCGCAGAGGGAGGAGGGGATGATCCAGGGGCAGCTCAACCACTCGGACGCCGCCCAGTACATCCGCCAGCTCAAGGACCACATCGATGAGCTCAAGGCCGAGGTAAGGCACCCATGGGTGCTGCAGCACCCACCGCCTGCACCCACGGGTGCTAGGGGACCCCTACCCTGCACCCATGGGTTTTGGGGGACCCATGTCCTGCGCCTATGAGTACTGGAGAACCTGTACCCTGCAGCTGCAGGTGCTGTGGCACCCACGTCCTGCACCCACGGGTGCTGTGGGACCTGTACCCTGCACCCATGGGTGTTGGGGGGCCCACATCCTGCACTCATGGGTGTTGGGACACCTGTACGCTCCACCCACAGGTGCTGCAGAACCTGTACCCTCCACCCACGGGTGCTGTGGCACCCACGTCCTGCACCCACGGGTGCTGCAGGAGCCATGTGCTGCGCCCATGCATTTTACAGGACCCATGTCCTGCACCCACAAGTGCTGGAGAACCTGCAGCCTGCACCTACTGGTGCTGGGAGATTGTACCCTCCACCCACGGGTGCTGCAGGACCTGTGCCCTGCACCCATGGGTGCTGTGAGCTCCGTGTCCTGCAGCCACGGGTGCTGCAGCACCCACATCCTGCCCCCACGAGTGCTGGGGTCCCATGTCCTGCACCCACACATACTGCGGGACCTGCACCCATGGGTACCTGTACCCTGCACCCCCAGATGCTTTGGGATTTCTACCCATGGGTGCTGTGAGACCCATGTTGTGCACCCACGGGTGCTGCAGCACCCACACCCTGCACCCATGGGTGCTGTGGGACCTGTGTCGTGCACCCGTGGGTGCTGTGGGACCTGTGTCCTGCACCCCCGGGTTCTGGGGGATCCATGTCCTGCACCCATGGGTGCTGTGGCACCTATACCCTGCACCCCGGGGTGCTGGGGGTCCCATGTCTTGCACCCACGGGTGCTGGGGGTCCCATCTGCACCCATGGGTGCCGCAAGACCCATACTCCACATCCACGGGTGCTGCAGCACCCACGCCTTGCACCCATGGGTGCTGGGGGACCCACACCCTGCACCCATGGGTGCTGGGGGTCCCGTACCCTGCACCCATGGATTTTGGGGGATCCATGTCCTGCACCCACAGGTGCCGGGAGTCCCGTCTACACCCATGGGTGCTGCAAGACCCACACTCTGCATCCACGGGTGCTGCAGCACCCACACCCTGCAGCCGTGGGTGCTGGGGGTCCCACGTCTTGCACCCATGGGTGCTAGGGGTCCCGTACCCTGCACCCATGGATTTTGGGGGACCTGCGTCCTGCACCCACGGGTGCTGGGGTCCCACGTCCTGCACCCATGGGTGCTGGCTCCCCCGTACAGGGCCTGGCACCCGTGACATGCCTCAAGGACCCTTCCCTGGGGGGGGGGTGACACCACTGTGCCAGGGACAGGGCCATCCTCATGTTGTCCCCGGGGTCGCCCACCCCCCGGGGAAGGGTCCCCGATGTCCCCAGGGCCAGGACACGCTGGGGACGGTCCCCGAGCGGGGCTGCCTTGGCGCCATCAGCGAGGTCCCCTCGGTGCCAGCGGCGATGTCCCCGCGGAGCCACGTGGCACGGGGACAGCTGGTGACAGTCTGTCCCCATCTCTCCTCCCTCCTCCCCTTCTCTGCTGGCCCTTGTCCCCTCCTGTCCCCTCCCCTGTCCCATTGTCCCCTTCTCTCCCTCACCCCTCTGCCCGACTTGTCCCCCACCCATCCCCTGGTCCTTCCCTGGCCCTTGTCCCCTTGTCCCTGTACCTTTGTCTTCATCACTGTCCCCATTCCTTGTCCCTGTCCCCTTGTCCTTGTCACCCATGTCCTTGTCCCCTGTCCCCTTATGCCCATCTCCCTGTCCCCATGTCCCCTTGTTCCCTTCTCCTTTGTCCCATCACCCACCATGTTTCCATGTCCCTTGTCCCCATTCCCTTGTCTCCATCCCTTGTCCCCACCCCTGTCCCCTTACCCCGTGTCCCATTGTCCCCCATTCCCTGTCTTGTCCCCTTGTCCCGCCACCCATCGTGTTCCTGTGCCCCTTGTCTCTGTCCCCTTGTCCCCTTATTCCCGTGCCCCCTTGTCACCATACCCTTGTCCCTATCCCATCACCTTGTCCCCATCCCTGTCCCCTTGTCCCCCATCCCCTTGTTCCATCACCCATTGTGTTCCCGTGTCCCTTGTCCCCATCCCTGTCCCTTTATTACCGTGTCCCCTTGTCCCCATCCGCTTGTCCCCATTCCATCCCCTTGTCCCCATCCCCTCATTCCCTGTCCCCTTATCCCGTGTCCCATTGTCCCGCATCCTGTCCCCTTGTCTCCCATCCCCTTGTCCCATCCCCTGTCATGTTCCTGTGTCCCTTGTCCCCTGTCCCCTTGTCCCCTGTCCCCGCAGATCCGGCTGCTGCGGGGGCCGCTGGCCTTCGGGGCGGTGGGGCTGGGGACACGCCTGGGGGACGAGGACTCGCTGGGTTCCTCCGACGAGGAGCTGCCGCCCTTCGCCCTGACCCACGGGGACATCGGGGACCTTGGGGACATGGGGGACAGCAGCGACAGCGAGACCGAGGGGGCACCCACGGCACCGTGACCCACGGAGATGTTGGGGACGTGGGGGACAGCCACAACCCGCGACACCCAGGGGGACACTGGGGACGTGGGGGACAGCAGTGACAGCGAGCCCACCCCAGGGACCCTGACCCATGGGGACATGGGGCATGTGGGGACCTGCTGGCCCCATGGCACCCTGGGGGCACCCAGGGGACATTAGGGGACTTTAAGGGACGCCCACAGCACCCAGGGGACACTGGGGGCACCTATGGGCCCTGTGGCACCCAGGGGGACACTGAGGGACACCCAGGGGACACTGGGGGCACCTATGGGCCTGGTGGCACCCAGGGGACACCCAATGGGCCCTGTGGCACCTTGAATACACTGAGGGACACCCAGGGGACACTGAGGGCACCCATTGGTCTTGTGGCACCCAGGGGACACTAAGGGACACCCTGGGACCCTGTGGCACCCAGGGGGACACTGGAGCACCCAGGGGACACCCAGGGGACACCCACAGCGCCCCAGGGTGGGATCTGGCTGCAGGGGGGGGGGGGGCTGCCCTGAGCCCCCGGCAGGGCCCCGAGCACCGACTGATCCAGTGGATCCCTGAGGGGCCCGATCCTGGGGCACTGCTGGATCCCAGAACGGCCAGATCCTGGGACACTGAGGGATCCCAGGATTCTGCTGGATCCCGCACATCGAGGGACCCCTGGGCACCGCTGGATCCCCGAACAGCTCGATCCTGCACATGGAGGATCCCAGGGCACCACTGGATCCCTGAACAGCTGGATCCTGATGCTCCGCTGGATCCCTGAATGGCCGGATCCTGCACACGGCTGGATCCCTGGGGAGCCTGATCCTGTGCATGGGGGGATCCTGGAGAACCACTGGATCCCTGAAACAGCCAGATCCTGATGTTCTGCTGGATCCCTGAGAGGCCTGATCCTGCACACAGACGGATCCTGAGGCACCGCTGGATCCCTGAGGGGCCCGATCCTGGGGCACTGAGTCATCCTGGGATTCTGCTGGATCCTGCACACGGAGGGATCCCGAGGCACCACTGGATCCCTGAGGGACCCAATACTGCACATCAAGGGATCCTGGGGCATCGCTGGATCCCTGAAGGGCTGGATCCTGTGCACGGAGGGATCCCAGAGGACCACTGGATCCCTGAGCAGCTGAATCTTGCGCATGGAGGGGTCCTGGGGCACCACTGGATCCCTGAACGTCCAGATCCTGGGGCACCACTGGATCCTTGAGGGGCCTGATCCTGCACACAGAGGATCCCGGGGCATCACTGAATCCCGTAATGGCCAGATCCTGCGCATCAAGGGATCTCGGGATGTGATGGGACCCCCCCCAAAGCTGGATCCTGGGCCACAACCGGACCCCAGGACCCAACCGGATCCTGCACCCAGTGACCCCTGGGTGCTGTGGGACACCCCCCCCCAACACCTCCCCCCCCCCCCCAATCCCCGGGACACGGCTGGATCCCCCCAACACCCCCCAGGACACGGGGGAATCCCGGCCCCCAGCCAGATCCCGGCCACGGGGGGGGCCCAATCCTGGACATTTTTGGGGGTGTGGGGGGGGCCGGACCCTGAGATGACCCAGGGAAGGGCCCGATCCTGCCCCCAGCGCCCCCCCCCCCCCCATTGCTGTTTATACCCTGTACAGAGAAATACAGACGCTGTGGGACAACACGGCCCCAAAAAGCCTCAAATTCACCCCAAAAAGCACCACTGGGATTCCCAAAATGCCTGAGATTGGCCCCAAACCCCCGGATTTCACCCCAAAAAAATCTGCCCCCGTAATCCTTGAGATTGGCCCCAAAAGGGCCCCCTGGGACCCAAAACCCCCTGGAATTCACCCCCCAAAAAAATCAGGGACCCCAAAATCCCTGAGATTTGCCCCAAACTCCCGGAATTCACCCCCCAAAAAAATCTGGGACCCCATAATCCTTGAGATTGGCCCCAAAGTGCTCCACTGGGATCCCGAAATCCTGGAATTTACCCCCCAAAAAATCTGCTGGGGCCCCAAAATCCCAGAGATTGGCCCTAAAATGCCCCCCTGGGATTCTCAAATCTGTGGAATTCACCCCAAAACACCTGGGATCCCAAAATGCCTCCCTGGGGCCCCAAACCCCCTGGAATTCACCCCAAAATAGCCTCCACACACCCCCCCCCCCCGGGGGCCCCAATAACCACAAGGGGGGCAGGTCAGCAGCACCTTTATTGCCCCCCCCAGGAAAGGGGGGGGCCCAGGCGATCGGGGGCGGGGGGGTGTGGGGTGCTGGGGGGGGTCACGAGAGGACCCAGGGGGTCGGGGGGGGGGGGGGGGGGGGATGTGTCCCTGGCGGGGGGTGATGGACCCCAGCGATCGAGGAGGGGGGTCTCGGGGGGGTCCCGGGCTCAGGGTGCTGCTGGGGGGGGGCCCGGCTGGGGGCAGCTTCGGGTTGGGGGTCCTGAGCTGGAGGGGGGGGGGGAAGAGGCTGGTGCCCCCCCCCATTTCCCGGCCCCATTTCCCCCCCCAGTGCTCCCAGTACCCCCCCACTGCTCCCAGTTACTGCTTTCCCACCCTCCCAATACTCCCAGTATCGCTTTGCAGTGCCCCCCCAGTGTCCCCCAGTCTTGCCAGTTACCCCACCTTGAGCTCGCAGTGCACCCCCAGTGCTCCCAGTACCCCCCCAGTGCTCCCCATATCTTTCCAGTGACTCCCCCAGTATTCCCAGCGCCCCCCAGTCTTGCCAGTTAACCCCCCCCTTTGAGCTTGCAGTGCCCTCCCCACCCCATTCCTCCCAGTACCCCCCAGTGCTCCCAGTATCCCCTTCCAGTGCCTTCCCAGAACCCCCGGTATCGCCTGTGCTACCCCCAGTGCTCCCAGTGCCCCCCCAGTGTTGCCAGTTATGCCCCACCTTGAGCTCCCAGTGTCCCAATTTACCTCCCAGTGCCCCCCCCCCCCCAGTGCACCCAGTTACCCCATCCCCCCCCCAGTGTTCCCTGTATCTCTTTCCAGTGACCCCCCCCCAGTAATCCCAGTATCCCTTGTGCCACCCCCAGTGCACCCAGTTACCCCGTTCCCCTCAGTTTCCACCCCCAGTGCTCCCAGTATCTTTACAGTGCCCTCCCACTAATCCCAGTATCCCCTGTGCTACCCCCAGTGCTCCCAGTGCCCCCCAGTATTGCCAGTTACCCCATTCTGCCCAATTCCCCCATCCCAGTGCTCCCGTCATCTCCTTCCAGTGACACCCCCCCCTCCCAGTATTCCCAGTATCCCTTGTGCCACCACCAGTGCTCCCAGTGCTCCCAGTTACCCCATTCCCCTCAATTCCCCCCCACCCCCAGTGCTCCCGGTGTCTCTCTCCAGTGCCCTCCCCAGTAATCCCAGTATCCTTTGTGCCCTCCCATTCCCCCCAGTGCCCCCCCGCAGTGCTCCCAGTGCCTCCCCAGTGCTCCCAGTTACCCCGTGTCCCCCCCCCCGAGTCCTCCCATTATCCCCGTGCCCCCCCGAGCTCCCAGTGCCCCAAGTAACCTCCCAGTTCCCCCCCGCATTCCTCCCAGTGCCCCTCTCCAGTGCTCCCAGTACCGCCCAGCCCCCCCGTACCTGGCCCCCCGCGGGCTGGGGGGCAGCAGTGGCGCTGGGGGGGGGTCGGGGGGCAGCTGAGGGCAGAGAGGGGAGGGGGTCAGCAATGGGGGGGGGAGACTGGGGGTGGGGGGGAGAGCGCAGGATTGGGGGGGGCAAACTGGGGGTGCTGGGGGAAAGGTGGATTGGGGGCGGCAGGGGAGGTCCCGGGGGGGGTAAAGGGGGGGAAGGGGGTGTCACGGGGGGGGGGGGTGGAGGAGTCAATGGGGTGGGAGACTCGTGGTGGGGGGGAGGGGGGTGTTTGTCCCGGGTTGGTGGCGGGGGGTCCGGGGGGGGTCACTGGGTTGGGGGGGGGGGTGGGTCCGGGAATTCACTTGGGGGGGGAAATCACTGTTTGGGGGGGTCGGGGGGGCTGCCACTAGGGGTTGTCAGGGTTTGGGGGGGGGGGTGTCACGGTTTTGGGGGTGGGGGGGGGCCCTCACCTGTGCGGCCGTGGACGAACCAGAGCCCCCCCGCCAGCGCCGCCCCCACCACGAAGGCCCCGAAGGAGACGGCGGCCACGGCCCCGGGGGGCACGGCGGGCTCTGGGGGGGGGGGGGCCGCGTCAGGGGGACCCCCCCTCCAGCCCCCCCCCCCACCATCACCGCGGGGGGACCCCGGCGTCCGGGCCCCCCCCCAACCCCCCCCCCCCCCACACACACCGTGGGGGACCCAGACATCAAGGACCGCCCCCCCCCGAACCCCCACCCCCAAAACCGATCACTCACCCGCGGGGGGGGGCCGGGGCTGAACCCGCTGGGGGGGCGGGGGGAGGCGCAGAACGGGGGGAGGCGGCGGGAACGGCACCGGGGGGGCACCTGTGGGGGGCGGGGAGACGGTTAGTGGTGGTGGTGGGGGGTCAACTTGGGGTGGGCCCCGTCGGGGGGGGTCCAGGTTGGGGGGTTCACCGGGGGGGGGTGTGTTCGGTCGGGAGGGGCTCTGGGGAGGGGCCCCGACGGGGGGCCCCGGGTTTGGGGGGGGGGTCCTAGAGGGGCCCGGGGGGGCCGTGTTTGGGGGTGCCGGGGTTGGGGCGGGGGAGGGGAGTGTCCGCGTTTGGGGGTTCCCAGTCGGGGGGTTCCAGGTTTGGGAGCCCTGGGGGGGGCCCGGTCGGGAGGGGGGAGGGAAATACCGGGGTTGGGTGTCCCCGGGGTTGGGGGGGCGGGGTGTGTCCGTGTTTGGGGGTCCCGGGGGGTGGGGGGGGGGGGGAGTCCCGGGGGGGTCCCGGGGTGTGTGGGGGGGGGGTGCCGGACCTGGCGGGGCGGGGCGGGCGGGCCCGAGGGTGACGACGATGGGGCGGGTGACGGTGACGGTGCGGAGGGAGCGGGCGCGGGCGTGGCCGGGGCGCGGCCGGGGGGCGTGGCCTGTCCCGGAGGCTCCGCCCCCCCGGCGGGGACAGGGCTCGGCCCGGCACTGTGGGGGGGGGGGGGGGGGGGGGCACCTCTTCACCCCAGTGCCCCCCAGTTCAACCCCCCCCCCCCCCCATACTGGGACTAGCCCGTTCTGCCCCCCCGCCCCCCTCCCGGTGCCCCGGTGTCGTGTCCCGTCCCCCCCCCCCCCCCCACCTCCCCCCGGTTCTTGTCCCTGGTCCCACCACCGGTGTCCCCAGTTCCCGCTGTGTCCCACCGTGTCGTGGGTCCTCCCCCCCATGTTCCCTATTCCCGGTACGTCCTCCCGGTCTCCCGTTCTCGGTGTCCCCTATTCCCGGTGTGTCCCCCCGTTCGCAATTCCCGGTGTCTCCTGTTCCCGGTGTGTCACACCGTGTGCCCCCCCTCCATGTCCCCCGGTTCCCGGCCCCGGTGTCCCCTGTTCCCGGTGCATCCCCCCGTTCCTCCACCGTGTTACCCTCTTCCCGATTTCCCGATTCCCGGTGCGTGTCCCCCCCCCCCCGTCTTCCCCCCTTCCCGTGTCCCCCCGATCCCTGTGTCCCCTGTTCCCGGTGTCCCCTCTTCCCGATATCCCCCACTCCCTGTGTGTCCCCCCCGGTTCCCGGTGTCCCCTATTCCCGGTGCTTCCTCCCCCGTCTCCCCTGTATCCCCCCCCGTCCCGGTTCCGGATGTCGCCTAATCCCGGTGTGTCCCCCCTGTCCCCACCCCCCCCCCGTGTCCCCCCGTTCCCGGTCTCGCCCCGTTCCTGATGTCCCCTATTCCCAGTGCATCCTCCCCCCGCTCTCCTAGTTCTTGGTGTCCCCTATTCCCGGTGAGTCCCCCCCACTGTTCCCGGTGTCCCCTATTCCCGGTGTGTCCCCCGGTCCCGGTGTCCCGTGTCCCTTATTCCCGGTATTTCCTATTCCCTGTGTGACCCCCCCCCCCCCCCGTGTCGTCCCCCCGCCCCCGTGTCCCTCCGGTCCCGGTGTCCCCTATTCCCGGTGTCCCCTGTTCCCGATGTCCCCTACTCCCGGTGTGTCCCCCCCGGTTCCCGGTGTCCCCTGTTCCCAGTGCGTCCCCCCGTTCCCCCCGGTCCCCGTGTCCCGTCTCCCCTGTCCCCGCTGCATCCCCCGTGTCTCCCTCCGTGTCCCCCCCCGTGTCCCTCCCCCGTACCGGCGGCAGCCTATCCCCGTGTCCCCCCCCCGTTTCCCCCCCCCGTACCGGCGGCAGCCCATCCCCGTGTCCCCCCCCGTACCGGCGGCAGCCCATCCCCGTGGCCTCGCCCCCCCCCGGCGCGGCAGAGGCGGAGGCGGCAGTGCAGGAACTGCAGCGGTTCGGGGAAGCGGGGGGGCAGGAGGAAGGAGAGGAGCAGCCTCCGCCGCGCCCCCCCCGCCCCCGGCCCCGCCGCCGCCCCCCCCCGGCGCCGCGCAGCCCCCCCGCAGCACCACCAGCGGGGGGGGGGGCCGGGGCCGGGCCCGGATCGGGTCCCGGAGGGGGCGGGGAGGAGCGGGGGGACACGAAACAGCGGCGGAGGGAGAAACTCAGCCCGGGGGGGGCGCGGGAAAGGGAGACCTGGGTGGGGGGGGACAGGGAAAGGAGGGGGTCACCGGGGGGCGGGGGGGACCGGGGAATGGGGGGGGAGGGGGCGGGACAGGGATCGGAGGGCACCGGAGGGATCGGGGGGGGCACAGGAAAAGGGGGGATGGGGGAGATGGAGGGGACCGGGGGGCGGCGGGAGGATGGGGGGGGGACGGGGAAATGGGGGGGCGGGGATCGGACAGGGACCGGGAGGCACCGGGAGGCACCGGGAGGATGAGGTGGGGAGGCCGGGACAAGGGGCACCGGGAGCTGGGGGGGTGGGGGCGGACATGGGGGGGACCCGGGTTACAGCAAGATCTGGGGGGGAGGGGCGGGCACCGGGGACACCGGGGGACACCGGGGAGCATCACTGGGGGGGCATTGGGGGGGGGGACATGGAGGGGTTACAGCAAGATCTGGGGGTGTCACCGGGGGGAGGGGTCACCGGGGAGGTGTCACCCGGGGGGGTCCCCCGCCCGTCCCTGTCCCGTCCCCCCCCCCCCCGGCACCTGCACGAAGACGCGCCCCCCCGCGGGCACCGCGCGCGGCCCCGGGGCCGGGGGGAACTCGGGGGAGGCGGAAACGTCCAGGCGGAGGCGGGGGGGGCGGGGGGGGCAGCGGCGCTGCGGGGGCACCAGTGAGCACCAGTGCTCCCAGTGCCTCCCAGTCACCCACCCAGGGACCCCCTCCAGTGCTCCCACTCACCACCAGGGACACCCCCCCCCCCCCCCCCCCCGCGCTCGCAGGGACCCCCTCCCCGGTTATCCCCCGTCACCCCCAGTTACCCCTCAGGGACCCCCCCCCCCCCAGTGCTCCCAGTGCCCCCAGTTACCACCCTCCTCTCCCAGTGCTCCCAGTGACCCCCCCAGTTACTGCCAGTGACCCCCCTCAGACCCCTCCAGTGTTCCCAGTCACCACCAGTGCTCCCCCCCAGTGACCCCCCCCAGTTACTCCCAGTTACCCTCCAGGGACCTCCCCTCCGTGCTCCCAGTGCCCCCAGTCACCACCCTCCCAGTGCTCCCAGTGACCCCCCTCAGACCCCTCCAGTGCTCTCAGTCACCACACTCCCAGTGCTCCCAGTGACCCCCCTCAGACCCCTCCAGTGCTCCCAGTCACCACCAGTGCTCCCCCCCACCCCTCCCAGTGACCCCCCCAGTTACTCCCAGTTACCCTCCAGGGACCCCTCCAGAGGTCCCCGCCCCGCCCAGTGTTCCCCAGTTCCCCCCGCCCCACTCACCCCGGGCCATTCCCCGCTGCAGCGCAGCCTCTGGGGGCTCGGGGGCCCCCCCGGACCCCCAGCGTCACCCCACGGCCAGCCCGGGGGGGGCCCTGCGGACGGGGGCACCTCTGGGTCCCTCCCTGCTCCCCCCCCCCGGACGCCTGGGTCCCCCCCATGACCCCCTCCCCGGGCACCTGGGACCCCTCCCTGTCCCCCCCCCCCCGCCCCGGGTCTTGGGTCTCCTCCCTGTTGTCCCCCCTCAAGGACTCCTGGGTCCCCCTGTGGCCCCCCCGACTCGTGGGTCCCCTTCTTGCGCCCCCCACCCCCCCCGGACTCCTGCGTCCCCCCGTGCCCCCCCCCCCCCCCGGACGCTTTTGTCCCCCTGTGACACCCCCCCCCCCCCCGACTGCTGGCTCCCCCCATGTCCCCCTCCTGGACGCCCGGGTCCCCTCCCTGTCCCCGCCCCCCCCGCCCCGACGCCTGGGTCCCCCCGTGCCCCCCCCGCACCCACCTGCGGGCCCCCCCCCGCGCAGCAGCAGGAGGAGGAGGAGGAGGAGGGGGGGGCTCCAGCGCGGCGCCATCGGGGAGCGGGGTGTCCCAGGCGGGTCCCCCCCGGCGGTGGCAGGTCCCGCGGGTCCCCTCCGTGTCCCCAGCGCTGTCCCCGGCGCCCGCCCACGCGGGGGAGGTGTCGTGTCCGTCCCCCCCCGCCCCGCGAGGCCACCGTCTCCCCGGTGACACCACCCGGCCTTGGGTTGCGGGGACCCAGGCGTCCGGGCGCCCCCGCCTGTCCCTGGTGGCCCCAGTGTCCCCCCCCTCTCCGTGTCCCCAGGGTCCCTCAGTGCCCCCAATGTCCCCCCATGTGCCCAGTGTCCCCCAGGGCCCCCAATGTCTCCTCCACGTCCCCAATCTCTCCCCGTGTCCCTCAGTGTCTCCAAGGCCCCCCCCCCATGTCCCCAGTGTCCCCCTATCGCTGTCCCCTTGTCCATCTCTCCCTGTCCCATGATCCCCCATCCCCAACGTGCCCCAGATTGATGTCCCCTTGTCCCCATCCTCCTCTGTCCCGTGTCCCCCTGTTCCCAATGTTCCTGTCCCCCATCATCCCGTCCCCGTGTCCCCTCCGGTCCCCCATGTCCCAGTCCCCCATCATCCCGTCCCCGTGTCCCCTCCGGTCCCCCATGTCCCTGTCCCCCATCATCCCGTCCCCGTGTCCCCTCCGGTCCCCCATGTCCCAGTCCCCCATCATCCCGTCCCCGTGTCCCCTCCGGTCCCCCATGTCCCAGTCCCCCATCATCCCGTCCCCGTGTCCCCTCCGGTCCCCCATGTCCCAGTCCCCCATCATCCCGTCCCCGTGTCCCCTCCGGTCCCCCATGTCCCAGTCCCCCATCATCCCGTCCCCGTGTCCCCTCCGGTCCCCCATGTCCCTGTCCCCCATCATCCCGTCCCTGGGTGCCCCTGTTCCCCATGTCCCTCACGTCCCTGTCCCCCATCACCCCGTCCCTGTGTCCCCCCCTGTCCTCAATGTCCCCCATCATCCCGCCCCAATGTCCCCCATGCCCCTGTCCCCCATCATCCCGTCCCCAGGTCCCCCTGTCCCCATCCTCCTGTGTCTGTGTCCCAATGTCCCCCCCTGTCCCTGTTGTCCCCCCAGAGCCTGACGCAGCCCCTCGGGTTCCACATGCGCATTTATAATAATAATAATATAATAATAATAATAATAACAATAATAATAATTAATTAATAATAACGACGATAACGAGGGGGAGCCGCCGCCCGCGCCCACAATGCACTAAAACTGCACCTGCTGCCACCCTGGGGGACACGGGGACACGGTGGGGAGGGACACAGGTGGGGACCACACCTGTGGTGGCCCCACGGTGGCCCCCGTGCCCTGTCCCCAGCCCTGATTGTCGCTGCGTGGCCTCGCGTCACCGTCACCCTGGGGCCACCGTCACCCCGGGGGGCTTCTGTGGACTGTGTCCCTGTGCCGTGTCCCCACGTTGTCCCTCCGTGTCACATCCCCGTGACAGGGCCCTGGGCTGTGTCCCCACGGTGTGTCCCGACGGTGTCCCTCTGCGCCACGTCCCCGAGCCATCTCCGTGCCACCGCTGCGTGTCGTCCTTCATGCCACGTCCCCGAGCCATCTCTGTGCTGTGTCCCCAGGCCACCTCTCCATCTCATCCTTCAGCGCCGTGTCCCCGTGTCACATCCCGGTGCCACCTCTGTGCCATCCATGTCACCTCTCTGCCGTGTCCCCACGTCGTCCCTCCGCGTCACGTCCCCACGCTGCGTCTCCACGTTGTCCCCTCTCTCTGTGCCGTGTCCCCGTGCCACATCCCTGTGCCATCTCCGTGCCACATGCCCATGTCACATCTCTGCGCTGTGTCACCGTGCCACCTCCATGCCATGTGCCAATGTCACACCTCCGTGCCACGTCCCTGTGCCATCTCGTCGTCCCTCTGTGCTGTCTCTGTGCCACGTCCCCGCAGTGTCCCCACGCATCGTCCTCTATCCCGTCACCTCCATGTGCCACATCTCCATGCCATCTCCGTGCCCATGTCCCCATGTCACATCCCTGTGTCACATCCCCAAGCCGTGCCCCCATGTCACGTCCCCGTGCCACATCCATGTCCCGTGTCCCCGTGCCACATCTGCATGTCACATCCTGCTGTGCTGTGTCCGTGTCACATCCCAGCGAGCCACATCCCCGTGCCACATCCCAGCGTGCCACGTCCCCGCACCACGTCCCCACGCCACATCCCCGTGTCACATCCCGGTGTCACATCCCGGCGTGCCATGTCCCTGCACCGTGTCCCCATGTCACATCCCCGTGTCACGTCCCAGCGTGTCACGTCCTTGTGTCACATCCTGGTGCCGTGTCCCTGTGCTGTCCCCCACAGCCAGGTCCTGTCCCCATCCCTGTCCCCACTCGGGGACCCCGCACTGGGGTTGGGGACGGGGACAGTCCTGAGCTCGGAGGCCGTGGAGCTGCTGGCCCTGGGGAAACTGAGGCACGGGCCACCCCGGACACACACACACAGAGAGGGGGCACGGGCATCCCCCTGCCCCCGTGTTGTACGGGGGGTGGGGACATGAGGAGGGGACACACTGGGACACACCAGGAGACATTGGAAGAGACTGGGATCTGTTGGGACACACTGGGATCCACGAGGACAGGAGGTGACAGGTTCCATCAGGACGTGCTGGGACATACTGGGGATGTGCCAGGAACGTACTGGGATGTGCTGGGACACACCAGGACACACTGGGACGTGCTGGGACACACCAGGACGGACACATCAGGACACACCGGGATGCCCTGGGACACGGTGTGACACGCTTGGGACACGCCAAGGTGCACGGTGACATGCTGTGACAAGTGGGGATGCAGCAGGACACGCCGGAACACGGGTGTCCGCATGGCTGCCGGGGCACACGGTGGCCATCGGGGGCATCACGGCCACCATGGCTGCACGGGTGTCACAGGTGGGTGTCATGGCCACCACGGGTGTCACAGCCACCACAGGTGTCCCGGGTGGGTGTCAGGGCCACCACGGGTGTCACGGCCAGCGCGGGCGGGGGCGGGCGGCGGGTGCTACCTGGTGAAGAAGGGGAGGTGGTGCTGGCTGAGGCCACCGCCGGTGCGAGGGGACTCTGTCCTGGCCATGACGTCCTTGAACCAGGTGGCCACGTCCACCTCCAGCGTCTCGTAGCGCTTGATGAAGTTGTGCTCCTGCACGGAGGGAGGGGGTGAGCGTGGGGACAAGGGCGTGGGGATGTGGGCACAGGGATGGGGACACAAGGACAGGGATGTGGCGGCACAGGGAGATGGGCACAAGCGTCAGGACATGGACGTGGGCACCAGGACACGGGTGTGGGGACACGGATGGAGACAGGGGCGTGGGGACATGGGGAGGTGGACACGAGCATCAGGACATGGATGGGGGCACCAGGACACGGGTGTGGGGACACGGATGGGGACACAAGGACAGGGACATGAGGGCACAGGGAGATGGACACGAGCATCAGGACACGGATGGGGGCACCAGGACATGGGTGTGGGGACATGTATGGGGACACAAGGACAGGGACATGGGATAATGGACGCGAGCATCAAGACATGGAGATGGGCACCAGGTCACAGGTGTGGGGACACAGATGGGGACAGGGGTGTGGGGGCAGAAGGACGGGGACACGGGGAGATGGACACGAGCATCAGGACACAGACATGGGCACCAGGACATGGGTGTGGGGACAGGGACATGGGGACACGGGGACACAGACATAGGCACCAGGATACGGGAATGGGGACATGCATGGACACAGGGGGCACAGGCAGGGGGACATGAACATGGGGACAGGGACACAAGGACATGGGCAGCAGCACATAGCAGTAGGGACATGCACGGGCATAGGGATGGGGACAAGGACACAGGCATGGGGACATGGGGACACAGGGACACAGACACAGGCATGGGAACAAAGACAGATGACACCAGTGTAGAAACATGCACGGGGACAGGGACATGTGATACTGGTGTATGGGGACAGGGATGGGGACAGGGGCTTGGTGACAAGGACAGGGAGGCCGAGGACCCCCTCCAGGGACAGCAGCACGCACCCACCTGGGCAGGTGACACGTGTGGACACAGGGATGGGGCAGGGGTGGGTTGGAGACACGCTGGGGACAAGTTGGGGGACTTGGGGATGGGTTGGGGACACGCGTGACAGGGACAGCCAGGGGACGACGTGGCCCTGGGGACTCACCAGTAACTTGTTGTACTTTGGTCTCTTCCTGTGGTCCTTGGTGAGGCTGCGGGAGAGGGGAGGGCGGGGTCAGCACCTTGGGGACACCCTGGGGATGTGTCCCCAACCCCGGGGAGGGTGGCTTGTAACCCTTGTCACCCACCAGTCCCTGACGAAGGCCTGGAAGTCCCCGGAGAAGCCCATGGCAGGGGGCAGCAGCGGGGGGTCCTCCTGCAGCACCTTCGTCAGCACCTCGAAATCCGTCTTGCAGTTCTGGTAGGGGAACTGCCCCGTGGCCAGCTCCACCTGCAGGGACACCGCTGTCACCAGGGGGGGACACACACAGGCAGGGACACGGCTGTGCCACAGGGGAGACCCAGGGATGTGGCTGGGACACGGTGGGCTCGGGGGACACGGTGGCAGCACCAAAGGTGGATGCGGTGGGGAGATGGGGGGTTGTGGGGATGAGGTGGCATCATGGGGACATGGTGGGGACGCAGCAGGGACACACTGGGGACAGTTTGGGAACACAGCGGGGAGCTAGGGACATGTTAGGGACACAGTGAGGATGTGGGGGGAACCCAGGGATGTGCTGGGGACACACTGGGGACATGTTGGGGACACAGTGAGGATGGAGGGACATGCTGGGGATGTGTTGGGGACAGGTTGGGGAACCGGGGATGGGTTGGGGACACACTGGGGGAGCCAGAGATGTGCTGGGGAGGCACATTAGGGACAGGCTGGGGACACAGTGGGGAACTGGGGACAAGTGGGGGAGGCACTGGGGACGCGGTAGGGACGCAGGGACAGGCTGGGGACGCGGTGAGGACCTGGGGACGGGTTGGGGACACGCTGGGGACAGGGCTCACCAGGGAGATGCCAAGGCTCCAGACGTCGGCGCGGATGTCGTAGTCGGGCTTGGTGGGGTCGGGGGGGTCGATGCGCTCGGGCTGGGGGAGAGGTGGGGGGGCTGCTGGGGGGCACCGGGGGGGGGGGGGGTGGTGGGACCCCCAGCAACCCCAGCCCCATGGGACCCACAGCCTTGGGGGACTACCAGCACCCATCTCTGGGGTGCAGCACCCACGGTCCTGGGGGACCCCCAGCCCCAGGGAACACCCAGCACCCACAACCCCAGGGGATCCCCAGCACCCACCTCTGGGGTGAAGCACCCACAGCCCAGCAGGACCCCCAGCACCCATGGTCCTCGGGGACCCCCAGCCCCCATCTCTGGGGTAGAGAACCCACAATCCCGGAGACCCTAGATCCCTGGGGGACGCCCAGCCCCCACCTCTGGGGTGCAGCCCCCAGGACCCAGCAGCATGCACAGCCCCCACCTCTGGGGTGCCACACCCACCACCCCGGGGGACCCCCAGCACCCACAATCGTGGAGATACACAGCCCCCACCTCTGGGGTGCAGCCCCCAGAACCCAGCAGCACCCACAGCCCCATGGGACCCCCAGCACCCACCTCCAGCACATGCAGCCCCCCAACCACTCCCACCCCAGTACAACCCTCCCCGCCCCCCCTACCCCCTTCAAC
Source organism: Alca torda (assembly GCA_008658365.1). Classification (NCBI taxonomy): domain Eukaryota; kingdom Metazoa; phylum Chordata; class Aves; order Charadriiformes; family Alcidae; genus Alca; species Alca torda. The sequence goes on along the minus strand of CM018100.1, from coordinate 137,533 downwards.
CCCCCCCAGCACCCATGGGTGCTTACGGCCATGTACGCGGCGCAGCCGGCGCTGCGGGTCTTGGCTTTGGAGTCGACGAGGCGGCCGCTGATGCCGAAATCGCAGAGTTTCACCTGCCCCCGCTCGTCCAGGAGGATGTTGGAGGGTTTGACGTCGCGGTGGATCACCCCGTGCTTCTCCTTCAGGTAAAACAGCGCCTTCACGATCTGCGGGGATGGACAGGGTGAGTGTGGGGACACTGCAGGGGACAGGGATGGGGACAGGGGTGTGGCGATGTGGGCATCAGGGCAGGGACATGGGGACAGGGACGTTGGGAGCACGGGGCATGGGGAGATGGACATGAGCATCAGGACATGGATGGCGGCACCAGGACACAGGTGTGGGGACACGGATGGGGACACAAGGACAGGGACATGAAGGCACAGGGAGATGGACACGAGCATCAGGACACGGATGGGGGCACCAGGACATGGGTGTGGGGACATGTATGGGGACACAAGGACAGGGACATGGGATAATGGACGTGAGCATCAAGACATGGAGATGGGCACCAGGTCACAGGTGTGGGGACACAGATGGGGACAGGGGTGTGGGGGCAGAAGGACAGGGACACGGGGAGATGGACACGAGCATCAGGACACAGATATGGGCACCAGGACTGGGTGTGGGGACATGTACGGGGACAGGGGCATGGGGACACAAGGACAGGGACACGAACACAAGCATCAGGACATGGATGTGGGCACTAGGACACAGCTGTGGGGACACGGGCACAGGGATGGGGACACAAGGACAGGGATGTGGGGGCATGGGGAGATGGACACAAGCGTCAGAACATGGACGTGAGCACCAGGACATGGGTGTGGGGACATGTATGGGGACAGGGGCATGGGGACACAAGGACAGGGACACGGACATCAGCATCAGGACATGGATGTCGGCACCAGGACAGGGGTGTGGTGACACAGGCGTGCGTACATGGGCACCAGGACACGGGAATGGGGACACGCATAGGCACATGGGGCACGGGCAGGGGGACGTGGACATGGGGACGTGGACATGGGGACAGGGACACAAGGACATGGGCATCAAGACATGGGAGGGCACAGGGATGTGGATACAGACGTGGGGACAGGGACACAGACAAACGCACAGGGACAGGGACAGAGGCAGGGGGACATGGATGTGGAGACAGGGACACAAGGACATGGCCACCAGGACATGCATGGGCACAGGGACGGGGACACAGACGTATGGACAGGGACACAGACAAGCACGGGGACACAGACATGAAGACAGGGACACGCATGGGCACAGGGAGACAGGCAGGGGGACAGGGACACAAGGACGTGGGCATGAGGACATGGGAGCGGGGACACACATGGGCACAGGGACACAGACATGGGAAAAGGGATACAGACATGGGGACAGGGACACAGACACGGGGACAGGGACAAAGGGGCACAGACACGGGGACAGGGACACAGGGCAGGAGGTAGAAAAGGGCCTTCACGATCTGCGGGGAGGGGTGTCAGTGGTGGTGGCCCTCCCCTCCTGGTGTCCCCGAGTGTCCCCTCACCGCCACTGTCATCTTGCCCAGGATGCGCTCGGGGATGGGGCCCTGGATGCGCTTCTTCAGCTTCTCGGCGCAGGTGCCCATCAGCTCCATGGCGATGAAGACGTCGGTCTGGGGAGGAAGGGTTGGTGGCAGGGGTTGGGGGGGGCACACATGGATCCTGGGGACACCTGCCGCCATGGCTGGGGCAATGGGGACAGCGCAGAGGGACAGGGGATGGAGGGGACAACGGTGGGATCCAGACATGGGGGGTCCTGTGGCCATATCCAGACCCCGGGGGGGGGGCCCCATGGCCATATCCGGAACCCGCGGGGAGGGGTGTCCCCATGGCCATATCCAGACCCCAGGAGGTGGCCCCATATCCACATCCAGCCCCCGGGGGGATGCCCCCATGGCTGTATCCAGACCCGGGAGGGGGGACCCCCATGGCCATATCTGGACCCCAGGAGACTCCGCCATGGCTCAATCCAGATCCTTTGAGGGGTCCCATGGCCATATCCAGATCTGGGAGGGGGGATGACATGACCATGGCCATATCTAGACCCCTGGGGGGGGCCTCATGGCCATCTCTACCCGTGGAGGGGGGGGCTCACGTTGGTGATGAAGGTGCCGAAGCACTGGACGATGTAGGGGCAGTCATGGCTCTTGAGCACCACGTCCAGGTCCATCAGGATCCGCTTGTTCTCCTCCCGGTTCCCTGAGCGCCGCATTTGCTATGGAGGGGGGGGGGGACACAAAAAAAAAACGGGGGAGGGGGGAGGGGGTGTCACAGTAGGATCCTGGCCCCACCATGGGGTGTGGGGACCCCCCTCGGTGAGGGGGGAAAAAAGGGGGTGTCCCCCACCTTGACGGCGATGACATGGCCCGTCTTGCGGAAGCGCATCTTCCAGACCTGCCCGCAGGTGCCGCTGCCGATCTCCCCCAGGTTCTCCAGGTCGTTGATCTCCGCCTGGTAGCGCTGGGGAGGGGGGGGTGGGGGAGAGAGGGGACACACACAGATGGGTGGGGTCAGGGTCCCTCTTGTCCCCTGTGTCCCCCCCCAGTACGTCCCTCCCCGGGCTCACCTGCCCCCCCACGGTGAGGTACCCCGTCTGCTTCATGATCTCCTGCAGCTTCTGGTCGATCTCGATGCTGGGGAGAAAGAGAAGGGGGGGGGGCTGGCCAATCAGGAGGGGAAACAGGGGAAGCCTGGCCAATCAGCAGGGGGCAAGGGGGGGGGGGGGGGGGGGGGCCTGGCCAATCAGCAGGGGACACAGGGAGGGCCTGGCCAACCAGCATGGGGCTGAGGGGAGCACTTGGCCAATCAAAAGGGGGCACTGGGGGGGGGGGGTGGGGGGGGTGGGGAGACCTGGCCAATCAGCACACGGGCTACACACCCACACAACTGACCAATCAGCATGCTTGGGGGGGAGCCTGGCCAATCAGCACACTGGGAAAATGAGGGGCGGACGCCCACCTGGCCAATCAGCACTGGGGGTGGCACCTGGCCAATCAGCATGTGGGAATGGTGCCCAGCTGGCCAATCAACAGAGAAAAGGGTCTCTGGACCAATCAGCACAAAGGAACCCCCTCTCTGGCTGGCCAATCAGCACCCAGGGATTCCTGCACAGCCAACCAATCAGCACACAACCCTCCTAACCACCTGACCAATCAGCATCCACAGCCTTCTATCTGCCCAGCCAATCAGCACACACGATCCTCCAGACCACTAGCCAATCAGCACGCAGGGGCACCAGCACACTTGGCCAATCAGCAGCTCTGTGCTCCCAGGCCCCTGGCCAATCAGCACACAGGAGTCTCCCATTGGCCAATGAGCAGACAGCGGTCCCCTGCACAGCTAACCAATCAGAACTTGGGGGCTTCTGTACACTTGGCCAATCAGCATAGACCCAATCTCCTGCTTGGCCAGTCAGCACACATGATCCCTCCCTGCACTTCTGGCCAATCAGCATATAACAAACCTCCTGCCTGGCCAATCAGGGCACGTGATCCCTCCCTGCATCTCTGGCCAATCAGCACACAGCATCCCTTGGATGTCTGGCCCATCAGCACACACGATTTCCCCCTGGACCTCTGTCCAATCAGCATCCATGGTCTCCTGTACATCTGGCCAATCAGCATATCTACATCTCCTGCCTGACCAATCAGCACACACAATCCCCTGGGCCACTGACCAATCAGGGCATGTCATCCCCTGGGCCTGTGGGCTGCTGGACATCCGACCAATCAGTGCATGCGATCCCCCGGACCTCCAGCCAATCAGCACTCACAAGCCCCCTGGACCTCCAACCAATCAACATATGGGATCCCTTGGATCTCTAGCCAATCACCACTCGCGATTCCCTGGACCTCCTGCCAATCAACACACTCGATCCCCTTGGACCACTGGTCAATCAGCACACACAATCCCTCTAGATCTCCAGCCAATTAGCACACGCGATCCCCCCGGTCCTTTGGCCAATCAGCATGCGCGATCCCTCCCCCCAGCCTCTGGCCAACCAGCACCTGCAGGTTCTTGTACATCTGGCCAATCAGCATACAGCAAATCTTCTGCCTGGCCAATCAGCACATTCTATTCCCTTGGACCTCTGGCCAATCAGCACTCCTAATCACCCTGGAGCTCCAACCTATCAGCATTCACGCTCCCCCACCCATTCAGCCAATCACAGCGCACCAGCCCCTACCTGCCCCCCCCCCCCCCCCCAAGGTGTTCCCCAGCCAGCCAGCCTATGGGAGCAGGGGCTCTTGCCCGCCCAGCCAATGGGGAGGGCCTGGTGGGGTGTGGTCCCGGGGTGGGCGTGGTCCCGGTGGGCGTGGTCCCGGGGGGGCTCACCTCTCGACGCTGCGGGGCACCAGGAAGGGCGGCGGGGGCAGCCCCAGCATGTGGCGGGGGCGGGAGGGGGGGGGCGGGTGCTGGGGGCCCTCAGGGGGCACAGCCCGGCCCCCCCCATCGCTCACCAGGGGCAGCTGCAGAGCTGGGGGGGGGACAGAGAGACCCTGTCAGCCCCCCAAGTGGGGGGTGGGGGCAGAGAGACCCCCATCAGCCCCCCCAAATGTGGGGAGACAGAGAGACCCCATCAGCCCCCTACGTGTGTGTAGGGGAGAGACCCCATCAGCCCCCCAAGGAGGGGGGGGCAGATAGACCCTGTGAGCCCCCACAAATGGGGGGGCAGAGACACCCTGTCAGCTCCCCAGGTGGGTGGGACGGACACAGACAGACCCCCATCAGCCCCCCCAAATGTGGGGAGAGGCAGAGAGACCCTCATTAGCCCCTCAAGCTGGTGAGGGGGACACAGAGAGACCCTGTCACCCCCCAGCTTGGGGGGGAGGCAGAGACACCCTCACCAGCCCCCCAACCCCCTCCCAGGGGGGGTGAAGCACCCTGGGGTGCCCCCCCACACCCCCCCCCGCCCCCCATTTTCTGGGGGCTCCCAGCCCCAGTTGGCTTTTTCTGCCCCATTTTGCCCATTCTTGCCCCATTTTTGGGACATCCCCATTTTGCCTGTTCCTGTTCCTGCCCCACTTTGCCTCTTCTTGCCCCATTTTGGCTGCCCCTCCCATTCTGCCCCTTCCTGCCCCACTTTGGGACACCCCCCCCCCCCCCCCCCCCATTTTGCCCCTTCCTGACCCACTTTGCCCCCTCCTGGCCCATTTTGGGACACCTCCATTTTGCCTGTTCCTGCCCGATTTCGCCCCCCTCCCATCTCAGCCTCATTTGCCCCATTCCTGGCCCCATTTCAGCCCCAATTCACCCCATTTCCCCCCCCCACCTCGATCCCACCCGCCCCCCCCCATGCCGTGCCGCATGCGCCATGCACCCCGCGGGGGGCTGGGGCCACACTCCATGCGACAGGCAGGACAGCCACGCGGTGGGGGGGGACGACGACGGGACACAGGGACATTCAGGGACACACAGAGGGACATTCGGGGAGGGGGGGAAGGGGAGGGACACGCGGGGAGAAGCTGACAGGGGAAAAAGCTGCTCCACTGAGTGGGGAAACTGAGGCACGGGTGGGTTTAAGATGTGCTGGGGGGGAGGAGAGGCGACCTGCTTTGGGTGGGCGCTTGGAGGGGGGGGACGACACATATAGGGATGTCCCCAAGGAAGGGGAGAGCGAGGTGGCGGGGGGGGGACAACAGCGTTAGATGTGGGGAGGGGGGGAATGCAGGAGAAACCCAAGCGGCGGCGAGATGTGGTGGTACCTGCTCGCTGGGACGGAGCGGGAGCGGGGCTTAGGGTGATGACGATAACTGGATTTTTTGGGGGGTGGGGGGGTGGGGGAAATGGGGGAGTGGGGGGTGGAGGGGGTTGGGGGGGAGAAAATAAAAAAAACGGGGTGAAAAAGGGAAAAGAAAATAATAAAAAGAAAGAAAAACACCATAAATCACAATAGGAACAAACTCAAGGCGTCTGGGGGGTGGGTGGGGGAAAGAACCAGAATGAACTTAAATTTCGGGGGGGAGAGGAAAAGGGGGTGGGGGGGGTAAAAGGGGGGTGGGGGGGCTGCCTGGTGGCTCTGGACCCCCCCCAGCCTGGAAAATGCCTTTTTTTTTTTTTTTTTAATTGCATGAAATTGTCGGGAAATGCTGGAAAATCGTCGCCTGGCAGTTTTGGTTCCCCCGCCCCCCCCCCCAACCCCCACCAATAAAGGTCCTAGCTGGGGGGGGAGGTGGTCTCCCGCCCCAGAGAGGCTCCTCAGGGTGTCAATTGCAATGACACCCCCCCAAATAATTCCGCAATTCCTGCGCTGCCTCCAGCGGTGCCCAGTACAGCCCCATGGACCAGTAAAGCCTTTGTGCCCCCCCCCCCCCCCCCATTTCAATCAGTAAAGCCCTTGTGGCCCCCCAAACGCCCATTTCACCCAGTAAAGCCTCAACTGCCCCCAGTTACCACCCCTCACCCCCCCCCCCCAAACCCCCATTTTACCCAATAGGGCCTAAACGGCCCCCAGTATCGTTACAGTCTCCGAACAACCCCCCCAGGAGCCCTCTATGCCCCCCAACACTCCAAAACCAGCCTCAACTACCCCATAAGCCCCTTGATACCCCTAAGCCAGCCTCAAATGCCCCCCTGACACCCCTACAATCAGTCCAGGAGTCCCCCCAACACCTTGAAATGGGCCCAAGAGCGACCCCCCCCCCCCCCCCCGCAAATGGCCCCAAAGCCTCCACAACATCCCTAAAACGGCCTCAACCGCCCAACACCACTAAAAGGGCCCAAGAGCCCCTCAACACCCCTAAAACGGGCCAAAAGCCCCCCTCACCCCGAAAACATCCCAAGAGCCCCCCGACACCTCTAAAACAGCCCAAGAGCCCCCCCAGCTCCCCTCAAACAGCCCAAAAAGCTGCTCCAACACCCCTCAAATGGCCTCAACTGCCTCCCAGCACCCCTAAACCAGCCCAAGAGCTCCCCTAACACCCCGAAAGCAACCTCGACCTCCCCCCAACACCCCTAAAAGAGCCTCAACTGCTCCCCAACTCTCCTAAACTGGCCCAAGAGACCCCTCGACACCCCAAAACTGGCCCAAGAGCCCTCCAACACTTCTAAAACGGCCTCAACCGCCCCCCAACACCCCTAAACCGGCCCAAAAGCCCCCCAACACCCTTAAAACGGCCTCAACCGACTCCCAACTCCCCTAGAAGCGCCCAAGAGCCCCCCCAACGCGCCTCAGAAAAACCAAGTGCTCCCCCAACTCCCCTAAACCAGCGTAAAACCCCCCTCCAACACCCCTAAAGCGCCCTCAGCGCCGCCCCCCGCCTAGGCCCAGCACAGCCCCCACGGCCCCCCACTCCCCACAGCACCACCTCAACAGCCCCCCCCCACAGCACCTAAATCGCTCCCCAGCCCCTTTAACAAAGCCCCAGCCACGAGGGGCGCCCCTAACCCAGGCCTCCCCCCTCCAAAATCACCTCAGCCGCCTCCGCCCCGGCCTAGGCCCGGCTCCGTCTGTGTGTGTGTGTTCCCCCCCCACCCCCGGCCTTCCCCCTTTCCCTCGGCGGTGCCTTACTAGGCCGGGCCCGGGCGGGACTAATGTCGAGGTTGAGGTCGATCCGGCGGCGGGCTTCTCGGTTCTCCTGCTTGAGCTTGGCCTCCAAACGGGAGAGCTTCTGCTCCAGCGAGGACGCCGCCATCTTCCCCCCGCTGCAGCCGCCGCCGCCGCCGCCGCGCAGCCAGAATGCACAAACAGGCCTCTGCGCACGCGCGGCGGCCGGCGAAGCGCGGCCGCCCGCGCAACCGAGGGGTGTTTTGGGCGCCGGCGGCCACCGTCCGGCCCGCGGCGGCTTCGGGAGGGGCAGTGCGCATGCGCCGAGCCCGTTTTGCCAGGCCCCGGCGGGACCCGCGCATGCGCACAGAGACCCCGTCCCAACCTGGGGCTGGGGAGGGGTATGGAGACTCCCCCCCAATATAAGGAAACCCCCCCCCCCCCACCACCCATAACACCCTCCCTAACACCCATGCCCCCCCCGAGGTGCCTTATGGGGTGCGGGGCACTAAGAGGCCAAGACCCCCACAAAAAGGGGGTGTCACCCCCAAAAGGGCACCCAGACTACCCCGATAGGGCCTGCACCCCCTCTAAGGAACACCAAGACTTCCCTCAAAGGGCCCCCACCCCCAAAAGATCACCCAGAACCCCCCCCAAAGGACCCCCATCCCCCCCCCCAAGAGAGCCCTCCCCCCTTGAAGGGTCCCCACCCCCCCTAAGGAGCACCCTGACCCCCCCCAAGTGTCCCCACGCCCCCTAAAAAGCAGTCAGATCCCCCCCAAAGGGCTACCCCCCCAAAATCATTCAGACCCCCCCAAAGGACCCACACCCCCAAAAGAACACCCAGAACCCCAACAAGCCCCCCCAGCCCAAAGGACCCCCACCCCCCCTAAAAAGCACCAAGACCCCCCACAAAAGGGATGCCACACCTCCCCAAAAGGGCTCCCAGACCCTCCACCAAGGGCCCCTACCCCCCAAAAAAAGCCCCCAGATGCCCCCAAGGGGCCCCCACCCCTCAAAAGAGCACTCAGAACCCCCCACAAGGCCACCTAACATCCCCAAAGGGCCTCCACCCCCCCTAAAAATCACCCAAACCCCTCCTCAAGAACACTCAAACCCCCCAAAGAGCACCCAGACCCTCCCCAAAGGGCCCCCAGCCCCCCTACATGGCCCCCAGACCCTCCCCAAAGGGGCCCCAGACACACCTCAAGTGCCCCCACACCCAAAGGTCACCCAAACACCCCAAAGTGCCCCCGACTGCCCTAAATAGCCCCCAGATCCCCCAAAAGGCCCCCAGACTCCCCCCCCCCCACCAAAGGGCGCACATCCCCCAAAGGGGCATGAAGAACCCCCAAAAGCCCCCCCAGATGTTTGCGATCTTGGCAGCCGGCGCTGCGGGGAGTGGGGGAGGTGGCCTGGGGGGCCGACGCGGCTGGGAAAGCCCGGTGCCCCGGGACTCATGGGGCGAGGAAGGCGGCTCCCAGAGAGCGCGAGGATGAGCCACGGTTTCCCCTCCACCCGCCGCAGCCCCAGCCGATGAAATCCCAAACGGCCGTGGCTTGATCCCACGGCCGAGGCACCCGGAGGGACAACCTGGCCTTGGGGAACCGCTTCCCTCGCCCTGACAGCTGTGGGGTGCCAGGCTTTCCTGGCGTCCCCGGCCTTTAACCCGCCCCACGCCGCTGCGCCCGGCCGCAAAAATGCCAAAACGCACGTGGGTGGCATTCCTGGCGATGGCACCAGGGGGGACAACCCGGGCTTTTCTCACCCCCTGGGGGAAAACGCTTCCGCCGCTGCGCCAGCTGTGGGGTGTCGGGCTTTCCTAGCCTTGGCAGACCTATGGATGGGCACCAACACTGTGCCGGCGAACCAAAATCCCAAACGGCCGGGGCTGGTGCCCACGGCGAAGGCGACGGGGGGGACAAAACCTAGGTTTGTTCTCACCCCCTGGGGGAATCGCTTATGCCGCCACACTAGCTGCGGGGCGCCGGGCTTTCCTGCCGCAGCAGACCTGACCCCGGGCCCCGCTGCCGTGCCAGCGGACCAAAATCCCAAACGGCTGCAGCTGGCGCCCCCGGCAAAGGTGCCAGGGGGGACAACTCAGGCTTGTTCTCTCCCCCTGGGGGAAACGCTTCTGCTGCCGTGCCAGCCATGGGGCGCCGGGCTTTCCTGGCCGCGACAGCCCTGACCCCGGGCTCCATCGCCGTGCCGGCAGCGGAGAACACCGAATGGCCAGGCCTGGCACCCCCAGTGAAGGCGCCAGGAGGAACAACCCAGGCTTTTTCTCACTCCCTGGGGGAACCGCTTCCGCTGCCGTGCCAGCCATGGGGCGCCAGGCTTTCTTGGCCACGGTGGACCTGTGGATGGGCACCAATGCCGCTTCAGCGGACCAAAATCCCAAATGGCTGCGGCTGGTGCCCCCAGGGAATGCACCAGCCGGGACAACCCGGGCTTGTTCTCACCCCCTGGAGGAACCGCTTTTGGCGGGCACCTCCTAACAGCCTACGGCTTTGGAATGCCTGCATCTTTGTAGCGGGAAGAGCCAGATCTTCATCATGGTACGTGGTGCAGGATGAGGGACGAGTGGAAGCTTTTCCCCATCCTGCCTGGAGGGCCAGGATGCTTGTTTCTCGCAGTAGTCAGGGCCAGCTGGGCATGCAGATAGGCTGAGTGGAGCCTTGGGCTCCAATGGAAGCTCCAAATTTTAATTAGCACCACTACACTGGCTGCCGTTTGACACGAGTTATCTCACGCTACTGTGCATTCACACCTAGCTAGCAGAGTTTTATTATTTAAGAAAACATCTCCCTGAGGAAAGCGGTGGTGGGGGAAGAGGAGAGCACTCTTCAGTTTCCCAAATCCCAGGGTGGTTGCCAAGCCACCCCTTTCTTCCTCTCTGCCATCCCATTCCTGGGAAGCACATCTGGTGGAGCTCCAGACTCCAACCGTTGGGGTGCCTGTGTAGTTTTCATAAAACAAGTCTTAATCTGCTTTAAGACTCGGGAAGTAGCAATCTACACCTCCGTTAGTCCTACCAGGCGTCTTTTCAATGGGACCAATGCGATCAACAGCAGGCGCGGTTCCCCATCCCAAAGCGCGTGGCTAAAACGGATCAGGCAGAGGGTGCTCTTGCAGAGCTCATCCCGTGGCTCTGCGGGTGGCGCGGACGCTGCTGATTCCAGGAAGCCGCGTACAGGCAGGCCCTGGGGAGCGACAGTGGCCCAGCGCGCTGCAGGCAGGAGTTTGAAGGACAGTTTGCGTGGGAGGAGGCTCCGCAGCCGGGGGGCTGCCGCCTGCTCTGCCCACCCACGGTCTCAGGCCACAGCCTCAGTGGTTGCCCCAACCAACCCCAGCCGGCTGTTGGCCGTGCAAACGCACCCAGCGGCTCGGAGGTCTCCAGGGAATGAGAAAGGCTTCTTAGGCAGCGCTTGGAGATCTCTGGGAGCCTGGTGGCAGAGAGAAGGGGAGGGCTGCGCTCTGCAGCCGCTGGGCACCATCTCCCGTGGAGGTAGAGAGTAGCAGAGGGGATCTGTTTGACCTTGATGAGACAAAGCTGGATCGTTGAGAGATGCCTTGAGAGAAAAGATAGGCAAGCATCAGGAGATATCAGCAAGAAGAGGAACGTGAAAGCAAAGCTGCTACTCCGCGTGAACAGACAGAGACGACCAATCTGAAGACACTGAGAAGCGCGTGGCAGTTAACCTTCAACCTATCAGCGGGATGCTGCCTGCGCGTGAAAAGTACCTGTACCTATAAAACTCGGAAAGTTGTTGTAATAAACGGTTTTGGCCCGTACCCAGCCAGAGCCCGTGAATCAATGCCCCACAACCTCCCTCGCCGGGCTGGCCGCTCCGACAGGGCTTCCTCGCAGGGACGCTACTGTCCAGGTGGAGGGCTGTGAAGTCTGTGCCCCGCAGACCCGCGTGGAGGAGGGTGCAAGCTCCACCTGCACAAGGCGTGGAGTCCCTCAGGCAGCGGGGGGGAGCCGCAGGAGGAACTCAGCAGGTGACGCTGTGTGAGAGGTGGGGAAAAAGAAATCTATAAAGTATTGCTTGAGGCGTTGCTAGAAGAAAAATTCGGCACTGACCTCCAAGGACTAGCAGACAAGGAGCACCAACAGCAAAGAGGCAGCACCTTGGAGGAGGAGGTGTCACGGTCTGTGGTGACACATGGCGGCCGGACATCACTGGGTAACACCAGTACAACAACCCAGGGTGACATTCCCCAGAGGGTGAAGGCTCAGCGCTGACCCAGCACAGCATCCCTGCCTGGGGTGGGGGAAGAGAACACAGACCCTCGACTGGCCCGTCAGGTATCGAGTTTCTTCCCTCCCAATTTAACAGTCATTTTCTCCATCCTTTTATCCCCAAAATTACGAGGTTTCCCTCCCCTGGGTGACGTGTAGTATGATTTGGGTGGAGAGACGAGTGCTATAGTCATATACGTTTAGCACGATCTCTAAAATCTTCATTAGCGTATACAGGGGTGTCAACTTTAATATGCATTTCCCAGGTAACGAGGCAGAGGTCAATTATCGGGCACGGCAGCCTCTCGAGGAAACAAAGAGCTACACGAAGTCTGTGTTATCTCGATTTTACTGTCTCTGCTGACGAAAAGCAGGGCTGTCCTGGCTCCCCAAGACTACCCCGTTCTTTATGTATCCTGTGACAGCCAGACAAGCCTTCACCCCCCTGGGCTGCACAAGAGAGAGCAAAGCCCGTCTTAATTGCTCTTTGAGCACAGAGACTTCACCTCATTATCCAAACTCCACAGAAGGGAAGCCCTGCTCTGGAGCATGTCCTCCTCCTCTGCACCAGAGAAGCTGTGAGAGCCTTCCTGGAAGACGCCATAGGCTGTTGGACGTGCCGGAGATGGCTCCAGGAACTGCAGCTGCGTTGCCCTGCAGCCAGAGACTTACCATGGGAAAGGCCGTAGAGATTTCTCCCGCAGCGAGCTCTCAGCATCCTCCCTCCCCAGGCTGCCTTTAAGCTCCCTCTGTCTCACTTGTCTCCTCTTGTGCCCCCAGCCCTTGGCAGAGGAGCTGCTCCTGGGCAGAGCTGTCTCTCTGCAGCGCTGCCCGCTTGCCAGGAGCTCCCTCCATCCCAGGAGCCTGGCCCAGCTCAGCAGCAGAGGACCAGCCCAAGGCAGCCCTTTGTCAGCCCCCGCTGGGTTCCCTCCAGGTGTGCCCAGGGCTGAAGTAATGACTGATGTTTTCTCCCTCAGCTGGGGAGAGATGCTTATTCCCAGTAATATAATTTCTCTTACAGATCCAGATTTAGCTCTAAAAATCATCTTTTCTTGTCCCATTTTCAGGCAGGACCCCTAGTCAGTGACAGGCAGAGATCTCCTTTACTCCTGCTGAGACACAGGATTCAGCCGAGTGGTGTCTCAACCTGGGTTCGCAGTCCTGGGGCTAGAAGAGGACTCAGCTCCCTCCCACGCCTGCCACAAGCCCTCAGCAGGTGGGATTCCTCTTGCCTCAGTTCAGGTGTGCGTAAAATAGGTGATGTGAGCTGCATGTCTCACCTCCCACGGTAATGAATAGAGGTGGATGCCAGCAGTGAGCCATTCAAATGCCAACGCCATGTGCCAGAGCTGGTCCTGTGTAGGCAACTGCAAGTACCGGTGCAGCAATGCCAAGAGACAGGACAGCATCTGAGAGAATCGTTTTTTTTCACATGGTGAATTCCTTTGGCCAGCTGAAATGATAGCGGAGTCCCACATTTAGGGCAACAAAACCTGTCCCTCCTCATTATTTTCTGGAAAACCTATAGAGATGGTCAGCTGGCCAAACGGAGTCACGTGCCAACTGGACTGCAAAGAATTTTGAATTCCAGCTGGACCAAAGATGTCTGTGTGTGTGCCGGAATTAGCTGGGATAGAGTGAAATTTCTTCATAGTAGCCCGTATGGGGCTGTGTTTTGGATTTGTGATGAAAACAGCGTTGATAAGACGGGGATGTTTCCGTTATTGCTGAGCAGTGCTGATGTGTCATCAAGGCCTTTTCTGCTCCTCACCCCACCCAACCAGCGAGCAGGCTGGGGGTGCACAAGAAGTTGGGAGGGGACACAGCTGGGACAGCTGACCCCAGCTGACCGAAGGGATATTCCATTCCATATGACATCACGCTCAGCAATAACAGCTTTGGAAAGAAGAAGGGAGAGGGGAGTGCTTGGAGCGATGGTGTTAGTCTGCCCAAGTCACCATTCCGTGTAACGGAGCTTTCCTAGAGCATCTGCCTGCTGACAGAAAGTCGTGAATGAATTCCATATTTTGCTTTGCTTGCACATGTGGCTTTTCCTTCACCTATTAAACTGCCTTTGTCTCAACCCAGTTTGCCCACTTTTCCCTCTTCCGATTCTCTCCTCCATTTCACTGAGGGGGAGGGAGTGAGTGGCTGTGTACTGGGCGATGTTCAACCGTGACTGTGTGCCTCCCCAGGTTATTGATCTGGCTCAGAGGATGGGGAATCCTGATGGGGAATCCACAACTCCTCTGGGAAACCTCTTCCCGTATCTCACCACCCTTCCACACTAGATAACACCACGCTCAGCAGGAGAAAGTGGGGTGGAGGAAGAAGGGGGCCGGGGGATGTCTCCCAAGGTGGGTGTAGCTCCAAAACTGCCTGGGCAGCTGGGAGGCGGTGAGGGTTTGCTGTTGCATTGTTTGTTTTTCGTTGTTGTTCACTTATTAAACCGTCCCTACCTTGCCTGCTTCCAGGGTTTGTGCTGAGCCGATGGCTTTCACTTCCGCCCTCTGACTCACTCTCCTTTCCCGGAACAGGAGGAGAGGGGCAGGGCAAGGGCACAGGATAAAGGGCGGGCAGGACCCAGGCTGCAGCAAAGCTCTTGCAGCCCAGGGCAGGCGAGGAAGACGACGGTGAGTCCCTTCCCCTCATGCCCCCTCCCCACCGCGTGCAAGCAGCCCGGGACACTGGGGCTGCGGAATGGCTGCTGCTGAGCCCAGCAAGAGACAGGGACCCCAACGGGTGGGAGGAGGAAGAGGTCCAAGGGTCTGCTCGGGCTCTGGGATGGAGCAAGGGGAATGGGTGTGTGGGAGCGGGTGTTCAAGCCCCCATAGCTTTGCGTGCAAGTTAGGACTCGCCTGGGCTCGCACCCTGTGCCCTAAGCTTTCCTCTCCTCCCCGCTGTGCCGGGAGTGCCCGTGACATGAGGGGCAGCCTCTAGTCCCCCAGTGTCAATCCCCTTGATGTTCCTGGAAGAGGGCAGGGCTTGTGAGGTCCTGGGAGAGGATTCAAGGCCCAGAAGTGGACAGTGTCCATGGAGCTTGCCGCTGCCGGAGCGAGTCGCAGGTTGTCCGGGAGGTTGTAGTGGGGCAGGTTCTGGGTCTGTGCATGGAATGAGCCGTTTTGCTGCCTCCTCCATGTCCGTGGGGTTTACTGGAACGTGGGAGGGGCTGGTGATGGCGTTGGCTGTTGGTGGTTTAACCCCAGGTGGCAACTAAGCCCCACGCAGCCCCTCGCTCGCTCCCCACCTCGTGGGATGGGGGAGAGAGTCAGAAGTGAGACAACTCCTAGGTTAAGATAAAAATAGGCAAAGCAAAAGCTGTGTGTGCAAGGAAAGCAAAGTGGTCAGGTGGTGATTGGGTGTCCCAGCTGTGTCCCCTCCCAATTTCTTGTTCACCCTGTGCTGGTTTTGGCTGGGATGGAGTTGATTTTTGTCCTTGTAGTCTGTATGTGGCTGGATTTTGGATTGTGCTGAAAGCAGTGTTGATAACACAGGGGTGTTTTCTTTATTGCTGAGCAGCGCTTACACAGAGTAAGGGCCTTTGCTGCTGCTCACACCACCCGACCAGTGAGCGGTCTGGGGGTGGGCAAGAGGTTGGGTGAGGACACGGCCAGGACCTTCAAAAATCATCTGTTCCAAACCCCTGCCGTGAGCAGGAACGTCTTCCACTCGATCAGGTTGCTCAAAGCCCCGTCCAACCGTACCTTGAGCACTTCCAATGATGGGCCATGCACAACTTCCATGGGGCATCCGCAGCTCCTCTGGGAAACCTCTTCCCCTATCTCACCACCCTTCCACACTAGATAACGCCACGCTCAGCAGGAGAAAGTGGGGTGGAGGAAGAAGGGGGCCGGGGGATGTCTCCCAAGGTGGGTGTAGCTCCAAAACTGCCTGGGCAGCTGGGAGGCGGTGAGGGTTTGTTGTGGCATGGCTTGTTTTTCGTTGTTGTTCACTTATTAAACCGTCCCTACCTTGCCTGCTCCCAGGGTTTGTTCTGAGCCGATGGCTTTCACTTTTGCTTTCTGAAAGACTCTCCTTTCCCGGAACAGGAGGAGAGGGGCAGGGCAAGGGCACAGGATAGAGGGCGGGCAGGACCCAGGCTGCAGCAAAGCTCTTGCAGCCCAGGGCAGGCGAGGAAGACGACGGTGAGTCCCTTCCCCTCATGCCCCCTCCCCACCGCGTGCAAGCAGCCCGGGACACTGGGGCTGCGGAATGGCTGCTGCTGAGCCCAGCAAGAGACAGGGACCCCAGGGCGTCACTGATGAACGCACGGGAGGAGGAAAGGAGAGATGGGTGCCTTGCATGGGCAAGCAGCACGCGTGTCCCTGTGAGAGGCACAGCGGGGGGTGAGAGGGGCTTTGGTGGGGTTCGGCATAAGAAATTAATGAAAAAATTCTTGGGGAGCTCCCCTAAGCTTCAGTTTCACCGCCAAACCTCTCCTTTCCTCGGTGCTGGTGTGACTCTCCAGTCATTCCTCTCGCCCTCGAGCCCTGCCTGTGGCCATCGCTGTGTCCCACACCCATTTTTGCACAGTTCACCACTCAGCAAACTTCAAAGCGGTGCTCAGGACACAGTGCGGAGCACTCCCAGTGTCCTGCTGGGCTTCCCGAAATGCAGCTGTTTCTCTTGTGAGGGAAACGGGAAGGGGCTGTGCTCCTCTTCTAAGTGCCATCGTTGTCTTCACAGCAGCGCTTGCAATGGGTAAAAAGGGGAGGCGGGTGGAAGGAATTTGATGCAAAGCATGATTTGCTTGGAAAAATGAAGTAGGATGATAACGACTGTCCCCGTTTGGACTGTGGGGTGTCCCCACCCTGTTAACCGTCCCGTCTCGCCGTCTCCTCTGCAGGCGGCGTTTGCCATCAGCAATGGCGTCTGAAATCCACATGCCGGTGCCCGTGTGCCTCGTTGAGAACACCCCGGTGAAGGGGCTGGTGGTCCGGCAGGAGGCCCTGCAGGTGCTGTCAGAGATCACCCAGCCCGTGGTGGTGGTGGCCATCACGGGGCCGTACCGCACTGGCAAGTCCTACCTCATGAACAGGCTGGCTTGTCAGAGGAAAGGTGAGGGAGGTCCCAGCCCCGGATGCCTGAGGTACCTGTATTGAACCCTGTTGAGACCTTTGCGTCCTCCCCCCAGGTTTCTCCTTGGGCGGCGGTGTGCAGTCCCACACCAAAGGTATCTGGATGTGGTGTGTACCTCACCCGTGCAAGCCGGGCCACACTCTGATGCTGCTGGACACGGAAGGGCTGGGCGACGTGGAGAAGGTGTGGAAGAAGCAGCAGCTGCCTTTGCGCGTTCCCAGCACTTTGTCACCAGCCACGGTGACCAGAGAGCAGGGGTTCCCACCACCTGTGGTGGCTTCAGCCAGTGTGCTGGGAAGAGCCAGAGGCCATGGGGGAGGAGGCTGGGGTAGACAAGGTGCCAAACTCCTCCACTTTTCTGGAAAAGAGCAGCAGAACAGGACAGAGGAGCTCAGGGCGCACTTTGTTAGAGGTGTGTGGGACCCTGTGAGTTAAGAGCTGAGGATAAGCCCAGCTAGAGAAGGAGGTGGTGATGGCATGGGGGTGGGTCTCTGCAACACCTGGTCTTGCCATGGCCTGTTGGTGAGGAGCATTCAGGGTCTGGGCATTTGGGGCTTTGGCCCCAACAAGACTTAGGAAGTCTTGTTGGTAAGAGCCCAGGGTTGTTCCTCCAGGGTGACACGAAGAACGACACATGGATCTTTGTGCTGACCATGCTGCTCTCCAGCACCCTGATCTACAACAGCAGAGGCACCATTGAGCAGCCAGCCGTGGACCAGCTGCAGTATCCTTGGTGGGGCAGCAGCAGGAGGGATGCCCTCCTCTCCCTGTGTGGTGGACAAGGGGTTGACAAATCCCAGTTCCTCAAACATCTGAGGGACCTTCTGGTGGTGGCCAGTGGTGTGCTTTGAGTCCTTAGGAGTGCCACGTTGTGGACCTCCAGGCTGAGGGGTTTTCTCCCTCTTCCTTGCGGTGGTTCCCGGCTCTTCTCTGTCCCCGCAGAGTCTCCTTTCTTGCCCACGAAGTGCTGAGCGGTCGCATGGTGGCGATGCCCCTGCATTCAGAGCTGAGGTCCCTCTTTCCTTAGCCAGCTCCCCAGCTACGTGATGAAGCTGACTGAGCAGGTGAGGTTGAACGCAGCACCCGAGCAGAGTGAAGATGAGCTGGAGCATTCAGAAAACTTTGCCCCCTTCTCCCCGACTTTTGTCTGGACGGTCCGGGACTTCACACTGCAGCTAGAGGTGGATGGGGAGGAAATCTCTGAGGACGAGTACTTGGAGAACGCACTCAAGTTAAAGGCTGGTAAGGGAATGGTGCTGTGCTGCTGGAGACGTCCAGCCCCAGCAGCATTTCAGTGTAAGTCAACAGCAGCCCAAGCCCGGTGAACTTGCTCCGTGTCCTCTTACCCCACAGGTAGCAGCCCGGAGATCCAACGCTACAACAAGCCCCGGGAATGCATCCGCCAGTTCTTTCCAGATCGCAAGTGCTTTGTTTTTTACCAGCCAGCCCACAGGAGGGACCTGGTTCGCTTGGAGGAGCTTCAGGACGATGAGATGGATTGTGAATTCCAGCAGCAGGTGGAGAAATTCTGCAGCCACATCTGGGAAAAGTCTCTGCCTAAGACCATCCCTGGTGGCCGCATGGTAACAGGGACCCGTGAGTACTGCTGTGCAGAGGGTTGGATGGCCAGCAGCTCTTGGGTCTGCGTCTGGGGAAGGATCAAATGCTGAGTCAAAGGATGGAGGTGGGGAAAGGGAGAGGTTTTCTGCTGGCTGCTGTCCCTGCCTGTGGATTTGGGGCTTCTGGGTGCCGCAGACGGGGCAGGAAAGAGTTAGGAAAGGCAGTTCAGGAAGGCTGTGGCAGGGAGGTGGCAGGGATACGGCAGGACCCAGTGCCGAACGGGAGCCTGCGTTTTGTTCAGGCTGCAGATCTCTCATCCTTGGTCCTCCTTGGCAGTGCTGGGGAAACTGGCAGAGACCTATGTGGAGACCATCCGGAGCGGGGCAGTGCCGTGCCTGGAGAGTGCGGTGCTCGCCCTGGCCAAGACTGTAAATGCAGCGGCAGTGAAAGAGGCTGTGACGTTGTACCAGGACCTGATGGAGCAGCAGGCGAAGCTGCCGATGGAGACGGTTCAGGAGCTACTGGATCTGCACACCCAGTGCGAGCGGGAGGCGCTGGAGCTGTTCCAGAAACGGGCGTTCCAGGAGGACATTGGCTCTTTCCAGGCAGATCTTACAGTAGGTGGTCCCCAGCCCAGCCAGGATTCCCCCAGGGACGCCACCATCCCCTTAGCTTTGGGGAATTAGCTTGGTCCTGGGGGGAAGGGGTCTCCTGCCTCCTGCCAGAGGGCAATGCTGTGCCCTCTCCAGAGGAGACTGGGTCCCAAGGCCTGCTCTGGCGTTCTGCAGACCGACACTTGTCCCTGCTGCACCACCTCTTCTCCTTGGTGCAAAAGCCGTGCTGCAAAGGGGACAAGGCTCAGCCCTGCCTGCTCTCTTGCCCCAGCCCAGATGTCTCTCTGCCCTGCCTGGAAGCCTGTAGCCTTCCACGCTTCCCCTGTCCTGCTGACTAATTCTTCTCCCTGTCTTCTGTGAAGCCCGTGGTCCCTGGCGTGCTCCTTTTGTCTGGGCACTTGGTCAGGAAACGTCCGTGGGTTTAGGACCACCTCCACATCTGTCACCTCCCGGCCCATTGCCCCCCAGACTGGAGATCCCCCAGTTCCCATGTCAACAGGGCTTGGTTTTTGCCCAGCATGAGAGCGGTGGCCGCAGCTCAGCCTGGACTGACTCCTTCCCTCTGCACCTTTCCGGACAGCGGCAGGTGGAGGCAATGAAGGACAAGTTCTGCACGGACAACGAGCAGGCATCCCGTGACAAGTGCCAGGCTGCTCTCGGGGACCTCTTCCAGGACTTGGACAGAAAAATCACCGATGGTGTCTACAACGTGCCAGGGGGTTACCAGCTGTTCAAAGGAGACCAGCAGGCGCTGGTGGAGAAATATGGGGAACTGCCTGGCAAGGGGGTGATGGTAGGAACAAGAGCAGCTCCCCTTCCGGGAAGAGGCTCCATGTCCCATCCCCTTCCCCCACGTAACCGTTTCCCCCCAGCTCCTGTTCCTGCCCTTGACTCCTCTTCTACCTGTGCTCCTACAGGCTGAGGCTGTCCTGCAGGAGTTCCTCCAAAGCAGAGAGACTCTGGAGAAGAACATCCTCAACATAGACGTCGTCCTTGCAGAGAAGGACAAGGAGCTGAAACGTAACTTGTGGGCGGGAGAAATGTCAATGGCTGTAGAGGGCCAAGCTTGGTGGGGGGCACACAACAGCACTCCCTGGGGGTTTGTGGGCTCAGCTCCTGCCTTGGTGACACCTCTCTTTCTCTGTCCCCAGATGCGCAAGACCAGCATGAGAGAGCTGAGCAGGAGTGGGATGCCCGGTGGAAGGAGGAGGCTGAAGACAAGAAGAAGTTGCAGGACGAGTTGCACAGCGCCAAAGAAGAGGTGCTTCGTCTGAGAAAGAAGCTGGAGGATCAGTCTAAGAAGCGGTGTGGGGAGCATCCGAAGAGCGGCAAACATAAACCAAAGGTACGAAGTGGGAGGGTGCAGGTGCCACGATGTGGCTGGTAGGCAGGAATGGCCAAGGGGTCCCAGCTGGGTCCCTCCCATTGATTCTTGGCTCTGTGCCGCTCGCACTGTGCGCACCATGCCCTTGCTGATAACCTGACTCTCTTCACAGGAAGAGAGTGGCTTTTTCAACGACGGCTTCCGTGGTAAAGGCAGCCACTTCGGATGGGAGCAGGGACATGCCAATAATGGTTTCAACTGGGAGAACTTATTGATACCAGTAGCGTTAGTTGCAGCATGTGCGGCATTTGTGGTATTCCGCATTAGGTTGCTATGAAGATTTTCTTTCAAACCCCTCTAGGAACAAAGGAAGAGAGGTGTGTAGTGTCCCCATGCAGAATTCTGTTAAATTTTGAAAGCCTTTCCTGCAAGACGCTTGCCACGGAGTATGGAAGTGACCGCCCTGTTTGCTTGTACCCCTCTATCTGGTGTGATCATGTATGTCTCCTCCAGGAGATGTTCTCCTCTTCCCGCCCAGAGCACCTGGTCTCCAACTCCTTCTGAAGGCACAGGGAACATCTAAAGCCGGGGTGGCCTGGGGCACAGGAAGGCCAACAGGCAGGTCTGGGAGCATTTTGCCAGGCTCAGAACATGTCACGGGGGAACACAACACACCTCTTGTAGAGACCTCCTCACCAGGGCTATGGGAAACATGCCCCAGCGAGCTCTGTGCCCCCTGGCTGATATCCCAGGGTCACACTTAGTGCAGCTGCGGGAAGTAGCACGGGGGTTGTGAGTAAACCAGGAATCCACGTGGTGAGGGCGACCTGGTTTGCTTGGCATCAGTTCCAGGCAGGGTGACCCAGAAGGAGTGAGCCCATGACCCAGGGAGCAGCGGGTGAAAGCCATCCTCTGCAACGGAGCTTTTCCCACCCAAGGCTCTTCTCACTCGGAAGCTGTGAGTGGCGCCGTCCTGCTCTCTGCTCACTCACCCCATCTCCACGCTGCTCCCCCTTCCCTCTCTTCACACCAAGAGATCCCCAGGTGCCCCTTCCCGAGGGTGTCTGGGGTGATGCAGCAGGAGATGGCTGTAGAGGGCTCATGGGAGGCGTGTGTCCCTTCGTACCGGTGTTGGCTGGCACAGAGTTAGTGTTCTCCTTCCATGCCGGTGTGGTTCCGTGTCCTGGCTTTGCTGGTGACACCCTCCCTTGTTTTAGCTGTCACTGCACACCGCCAGCGCAGCATCAAGACCTTTTCTGTTTCTCACCCACGGGCGAGTAGGCTGGGGGTGGGCAAGAAGTTGGGAGTGGACAGAGCCGGGAGAGCTCGGAGCGATATCCCAGACCATCTGGCCCTGTGCTCAAGCAATAAAAGCTGTGGGAAAGAGGGAGGGAGGGAGGGGGGATGTTTGGAGTCACGGCGCTCGTCTTCCGAAACCACCCTTACGCAAGATGGAGCCCTGCTTTCCTGGAGGCGGCTGAACACCTGCCAGCCGATGGGGAGCAGTGAATGAATTCCTTATTTTGCTCTGTTTGCACAGGCAGCTTCCGCTTTACCTATTAAACTGTCCTTTTCTCGACCCATGCGTTGTCTCACTTTTACCCTTCCTGTCCTCTCTGTTGCATGAAAGGAAGGCAAAGCAGTTTTTGCAGAAGATAACCCCCCTTGCGTTCTAACACTCCTCACCCAGGCGGGAGGCTCGGTGCGGCTGGGTTTAAATTCTGAGTGATGCCCAATTCAGCACTATCAGTCCAGTCGTGTTTAATATGTATTAAACTATTGCGATTTGGATACACCGATAGTGGACGGCACCTTCAGTCTAGTCGTGCTCGTGAACCAACACGGCCACTCTCGAGTCTTTGGTCGCGTTCAATGAGGAACCCAAACGACCAGCTACTTAAACAGTGCGGTTTATTTAAACAACAGATCTATCGGTTCTTAGGACTGACGGTGATAAACACACTGTCTGCAAAGCCCGTGCCAATGAAAGTATTATCACATATATCAGGCGCGCGACAAAGTTATAAGCGATACAGCCCGGCTATAAATGTAGGAGAGAGATTCTCTAGAGAAATTTCTAAGTTTCCCAAGAAAGCACTCGGTATAATCTAAGTCTTATCCAAAGGCGTCCCTATTGGGGGGGAAGAGAGACTCAGCCCATCGCCTGATCCCGGAAGTCAGTGATGGAGTTCTCCTCGACTTGTTCGCGATGGTGTCTTCCCTAGGTATCCCCCCTCTCTCGGGCTATTTTTATACTATTTTTTTATCTTCAAAGGGGAGTTTGAGTGGCTTTAGTCATAAATACTTTTATTATGATTGGTGTGGTCGCACCTTGGGGGCGGGTGGCCTCCGGGATGGAGGTGTGTTTTGGTACATCGTGATGAGCAAAGTTCGCACAAAGGACAGCATCTCATCAAATTTGACGAAATGTTGGCTCGGGTAGCGAGTAGGGCTGCTTATCTTTTCATAGTAAGCAAGTAGGCCACTCATCTGTTCCGTAGTACCATCTCCTTCCCATATCTACCATTCGTCACAAGGGAAGGCCACGGAACAATCGTGTTCCGTTCCATCCCTCGTGTGGTTTTGCAAACAGCCTTGTACAGGGAATCGCAGATGTTGCACTCTTTGCGTGCCAGCTGCGGCTGTGTTCTACCTCAGAAGCCTCTTGATTTTATGACTTTCCTTAATGTGTGAACAATGCTGTACTTTTGTATTCTTGGCCAATTTAGTAATTATTCTACACTCTCCTCCATCGCCGAGTGTCGTGGGGCTCAGCTGCCTCCCGGGCTCAGCCCACGTCACTCATGGACAAAGGGGTTTCCCCCTTTGCTGCAGGGAATGACATTTTCAGCCGCACCAGGAGAAGCAGCAGGGACACTGACTGCGGCAGTAACACGAAGGTGTAGAGGTTTTTGAGTTCTTTCTGGACAGAGGGGCTGCTCCAAAGGCACTGACCCCAGTGGCGCTGGCCCCTGAGATGCCTCTCCTGCAGCGTGGGCGCTCCATCCCTGCGGGGGAGGTCCTCAGGCGAGAGAGGAAGGTCTGCAGGTGGGAGAGGGAGGTCTGCGGAGCACTGCCCCTGCTCGGCCAGCAAGGTCCTGGGGAACCTCCTGGGGACAAAGCGCAGGCTCTGCTCCTCCACGTGCTGTTGTGCCGGGGCTCTTTTCCCTCCTGAGCCCTCACACCGTGAGACCCTGTCTCCCTCTGCTGCCACACTCTAGTCCTGGGAGCCATCCCACCACCTCTCCGTGTTCCCAAGAAGGTCGTAGCCCTGCACACAGACCTCTAACTCCTCGTATTAATTCCCCATGCCAGCTGCATTAACGTACAGACACTTTAGGAGGCCTTTCAGCATGTTGAGTTCCTGGAGAGGGTTTGGGGGTTTCTCCATCACGGTGCCATGTTGGCTCTTTCTTGCTTGCATGCAAGTGCTGGAGGTGACCTGTTTAAGGTCTGTTTGGCCGATTTTGCCATCCCTTCCTGTCACATCACCACAGCCCTTTGCTCATCAACCCTGATGTTGGTCTCTCACAGCGCTGCTGGGTACTTTCCCCCTCTCACCCTCAGTTTAAAGCCCCCCGTACAAGGGCAAAGATTCCTTTGACACAACTTCCTGCGCTGCTGTTTTGAAAGTCCTGCTTGTCTAAGGCAATTAAAGGTGGCTTTAAAAAGCTTCTTTACAATGTATGTCTTTTGTTTGATTTAACACTTCGCCCGTTTGCAGTCCTGTTTGTCCAAAACGTATGTGCGGGCAGTGAGGCAGCTGAAGAAGCCCTTGAGAAGCAGGGCCTTGGAGGCCTCTCATGGGGCAAGCGTGAGTGTCCCAGTGCTGTTCTGTCCTGCCTGGCAGAAGAAAGATGACTCAGGCAGAGATCTTTATCCCTTACATCCATGCAGTTAGCTGTGCCATAGCACATGTTGGTGGGTTTTTGGCTTTCTCTTTGCTTCTGCCTGCAGAGCGACCCACAGCAAGGCGCAGGCTGGTCGCTCCGGCTCTCAACAGGCACCAACTGTCTTTATTTTTCATTGTAAGTGGATTTGAGGACCACAAACCGCACCTCCTCCGTTCCTAATGCGTGCAGCGCTGCAGGGGGGGTGCTCTGAGAGCGATGGTGGGCATTGCTGATGGCGATGGACATGCATCCCTCTGCTCTTGGGAAGGCCACCGGAGCAGGGACTGAGATAGAATGATAGAATCACGGAATTGTTAGGGTTGGAAGGGACCTTAAAGATCATCGAGTTCCAACCCCCCTCACCTGGGCAGGGACACCTCCCACTAGATCAGGTTGCTCAGAGCCCCGTCCAGCCTGGCCTTCAAAACTTCCAGGGATGGGGCTTCCACCACCTCTCTGGGCAACCTGTTCCAGTGTCTCACCACCCTCATGGTGAAGAACTTCTTCCCAATGTCCAGTCTGAATCGACCCATCTCTAGTTTTAATCCATTCCCTCTAGTCCTACCATTACCCAACATCCTAAAAAGTCCCTCCCCAGCTTTCTTGGAGGCCCCCTTAAGATACTGGTAGGCCACTCTAAGGTCTCCTCGCAGCCTTCTTTTCTCCAGACTGAAGAACCCCAACTCCCTCAGTCTGTCCTCACAGGAGAGGTGCTCCAGCCCTCTGATCATCCTCGTGGCCCTTCTCTAGACACGTTCCAGCACCTCCATATCTCTCTTGCAGTAGGGGCTCCAGAGCTGGATGCAGTGCTCCAGGTGAGGTCTCACGAGAGTGGAGTAGAGGGGGAGAATCACCTCCCTCAACCTGCTGGCCACGCTTCTCCTGGTGCAGCCCAGGATACGATTGGCTTTCTGGGCTGCTGGTGCACACTGACGGCTCATGTTGAGCCTCTCGTCCACCAGCAACCCCAAGTCCTTTTCTTCAGGGCTGCTCTCGAGCCGGTCGCTGCCCAGCCTGTATCGGTGCTTGGGATTGCCCCGACCCAGATGGAGGACCCTGCACTTGGTCTTGTTGAGCTTCATGAGGTTGGCATGGGCCCACCTCTCCAGGCTGTCCAGGTCCCTCTGGATGGCATCCCTTCCCTCCAGCGTCTCAGCCGCCCCACACAGCTTGGTGTCGTCGGCAAACTTGCTGAGGGTGCACTCACTGCCACTGTCCATGTCGCCGACCGTTGTCTCCGGAGACGTCCTTTCCCTGCAACACCAAAGCTCACACGCACCCAGTGACCAATTTCCCAGCCCCTCAAGGCAAATTGCATCCTAATTTTGAAATTTGCTTTCCCTTTTGTGGAACTGCCAGTGGACACAATGAAAAACTCCCTGGTCCTCCAATGGCGATGAGCAGGTCCTAGGGCTTATAACTGGGTCTGAAATGCAGAGAACGAATTCCCTTGCCGGGGAAAGCAGAGGAGGTGGACACCTGCTCGGGACACTTCCAGGGTCAGCAGACTCCTCGTGTTATTTGCATACATTTGCATGGCTCTGTGATCATGGGGCTCTTTCCCTTCAGGCTGGGAGGTGGATCTTCTCCCCTCCACTAAGGGATTTAAAAGAAAACGTTAAATTTTCTGGATAGGGAAAAGGGCGGAGAAATACCGCCGATATTCTGATGGAGTTTCAAGGGTCTTGGTGAGGCAGTCGGGGACCGAATCAGGGCTTGGACATCCCACTGCCAGTTGTCTGGGGGAGGGGGGACAGATGGTCCGGTGAGAAAAGGCGGAGCCAAACATGATAGATAACACCACGCTCAGCAGGAGAAAGTGGGGTGGAGGAAGAAGGGGGTCGGGGGATGTCTCCCAAGGTGGGTGTAGCTCCAAAACTGCCTGGGCAGCTGGGAGGCGGTGAGGGTTTGCTGTTGCATGGCTTGTTTTTCGTTGTTGTTCACTTATTAAACCGTCCCTACCTTGCCTGCTTCCAGGGTTTGTGCTGAGCCGATGGCTTTCACTTCCGCCCTCTGACTCACTCTCCTTTCCCGGAACAGGAGGAGAGGGGCAGGGCAAGGGCACAGGATAGAGGGCGGGCAGGACCCAGGCTGCAGCAAAGCTCTTGCAGCCCAGGGCAGGCGAGGAAGACGACGGTGAGTCCCTTCCCCTCATGCCCCCTCCCCACCGCGTGCAAGCAGCCCGGGACACTGGGGCTGCGGAATGGCTGCTGCTGAGCCCAGCAAGAGACAGGGACCCCAACGGGTGGGAGGAGGAAGAGGTCCAAGGGTCTGCTCGGGCTCTGGGATGGAGCAAGGGGAATGGGTGTGTGGGAGCGGGTGTTCAAGCCCCCATAGCTTTGCGTGCAAGTTAGGACTCGCCTGGGCTCGCACCCTGTGCCCTAAGCTTTCCTCTCCTCCCCGCTGTGCCGGGAGTGCCCGTGACATGAGGGGCAGCCTCTAGTCCCCCAGTGTCAATCCCCTTGATGTTCCTGGAAGAGGGCAGGGCTTGTGAGGTCCTGGGAGAGGATTCAAGGCCCAGAAGTGGACAGTGTCCATGGAGCTTGCCGCTGCCGGAGCGAGTCGCAGGTTGTCCGGGAGGTTGTAGTGGGGCAGGTTCTGGGTCTGTGCATGGGATGAGCCATTTTGCTGCCTCCTCCATGTCCGTGGGGTTTACTGGAATGTGGGAGGGGCTGGTGATGGCGTTGGCTGTTGGTGGTTTAACCCCAGGTGGCAACTAAGCCCCACGCAGCCCCTCGCTCGCTCCCCACCTCGTGGGATGGGGGAGAGAGTCAGAAGTGAGACAACTCCTAGGTTAAGATAAAAATAGGCAAAGCAAAAGCTGTGTGTGCAAGGAAAGCAAAATGGTCAGGTGGTGATTGGGTGTCCCAGCTGTGTCCCCTCCCAATTTCTTGTTCACCCTGTGCTGGTTTTGGCTGGGATGGAGTTGATTTTTGTCCTTGTAGTCTGTATGTGGCTGGATTTTGGATTGTGCTGAAAGCAGTGTTGATAACACAGGGGTGTTTTCTTTATTGCTGAGCAGCGCTTACACAGAGTAAGGGCCTTTGCTGCTGCTCACACCACCCGACCAGTGAGCGGTCTGGGGGTGGGCAAGAGGTTGGGTGAGGACACGGCCAGGACCTTCAAAAATCATCTGTTCCAAACCCCTGCCGTGAGCAGGAACATCTTGCACTCGATCAGGTTGCTCAAAGCCCCGTCCAACCGTACCTTGAGCACTTCCAACGATGGGCCATGCACAACGTCCATGGGGCATCCGCAGCTCCTCTGGGAAACCTCTTCCCCTATCTCACCACCCTTCCACACTAGATAACGTCACGCTCAGCAGGAGAAAGTGGGGTGGAGGAAGAAGGGGGCCGGGGGATGTCTCCCAAGGTGGGTGTAGCTCCAAAACTGCCTGGGCAGCTGGGAGGCGGTGAGGGTTTGTTGTGGCATGGCTTGTTTTTTGTTGTTGTTCACTTATCAAACCGTCCCTACCTTGCCTGCTCCCAGGGTTTGTTCTGAGCCGATGGCTTTCACTTTCGCCCTCTGACTCACTCTCCTTTCCCGGAATAGGAGGAGAGGGGCAGGGCAAGGGCACAGGATAGAGGGCGGGCAGGACCCAGGCTGCAGCAAAGCTCTTGCAGCCCAGGGCAGGCGAGGAAGACGATGGTGAGTCCCTTCCCCTCATGCCCCCTCCCCACCGCGTGCAAGCAGCCCGGGACACTGCGGCTGCGGAATGGCTCCTGCTGAGCCCAGCAAGAGACAGGGACCCCAGGGCGTCACTGATGAACGCACGGGAAGAGGAAAGGAGAGATGGGTGCCTTGCATGGGCAAGCAGCACGCGTGTCCCTGTGAGAGGCACAGCGGGGGGTGAGAGGGGCTTTGATGGGGTTTGGCATAAAAAATTAATGAAAAAATTCTTGGGGAGCTCCCCTAAGCTTCAATTTCACCGCCAAACCTCTCCTTTCCTCGGTGCTGGTGTGACTCTCCAGTCATTCCTCTCGCCCTCGAGCCCTGCCTGTGGCCATCGCTGTGTCCCACACCCATTTTTGCACAGTTCACCACTCAGTAAACTTCAAAGCGGTGCTCAGGACACAGTGCGGAGCACTCCCAGTGTCCTGCTGGGCTTCCCGAAATGCAGCTGTTTCTCTTGTGAGGGAAACGGGAAGGGACTGTGCTCCTCTTCTAAGTGCCATCGTTGTCTTCACAGCAGCGCTTGCAATGGGCAAAAAGGGGAGGCGGGTGGAAGGAATTTGATGCAAAGCATGATTTGGTTGGAACAATGAAGTAGGATGATAACGACTGTCCCCGTTTGGACTGTGGGGTGTCCCCACCCTGTTAACCGTCCCGTCTCGCCGTCTCCTCTGCAGGCGGCGTTTGCCATCAGCAATGGCATCTGAAATCCACATGCCGGTGCCCGTGTGCCTCATTGAGAACACCCCGATGAAGGGGCTGGTGGTCCGGCAGGAGGCCCTGCAGGTGCTGTCAGAGATCACCCAGCCCGTGGTGGTGGTGGCCATCACAGGGCCGTACCGCACTGGCAAGTCCTACCTCATGAACAGGCTGGCTTGTCAGAGGAAAGGTGAGGGAGGTCCCAGCCCCGGATGCCCGAGGTACCTGTATTGAACCCTGTTGAGACCCTTGTGTCCTCCCCCCAGGTTTCTCCTTGGGCGGCGGTGTGCAGTCCCACACCAAAGGTATCTGGATGTGGTGTGTACCTCACCCGTGCAAGCCGGGCCACACTCTGATGCTGCTGGACACGGAAGGGCTGGGCGACGTGGAGAAGGTGTGGAAGAAGCAGCAGCTGCCTTTGCGCATTCCCAGCACTTTGTCACCAGCCACGGTGACCAGAGAGCAGGGGTTCCCACCACCTGTGGTGGCTTCAGCCAGTGTGCTGGGAAGAGCCAGAGGCCATGGGGGAGGAGGCTGGGGTAGACAAGGTGCCAAACTCCTCCACTTTTCTGGAAAAGAGCAGCAGAACAGGACAGAGGAGCTCAGGGCGCACTTTGTTAGAGGTGTGTGGGACCCTGTGAGTTAAGAGCTGAGGATAAGCCCAGCTAGAGAAGGAGGTGGTGATGGCATGGGGGTGGGTCTCTGCAACACCTGGTCTTGCCATGGCCTGTTGGTGAGGAGCATTCAGGGTCTGGGCATTTGGGGCTTTGGCCCCAACAAGACTTAGGAAGTCTTGTTGGTAAGAGCCCAGGGTTGTTCCTCCAGGGTGACACGAAGAACGACACATGGATCTTTGTGCTGACCATGCTGCTCTCCAGCACCCTGATCTACAACAGCAGAGGCACCATTGAGCAGCCAGCCGTGGACCAGCTGCAGTATCCTTGGTGGGGCAGCAGCAGGAGGGATGCCCTCCTCTCCCTGTGTGGTGGACAAGGGGTTGACAAATCCCAGTTCCTCAAACATCTGAGGGACCTTCTGGTGGTGGCCAGTGGTGTGCTTTGAGTCCTTAGGAGTGCCACGTTGTGGACCTCCAGGCTGAGGGGTTTTCTCCCTCTTCCTTGCGGTGGTTCCCGGCTCTTCTCTGTCCCCGCAGAGTCTCCTCTCTTGTCCACGAAGTGCTGAGCGGTCGCATGGTGGCGATGCCCCTGCATTCAGAGCTGAGGTCCCTCTTTCCTTAGCCAGCTCCCCAGCTACGTGATGAAGCTGACTGAGCAGGTGAGGTTGAACGCAGCACCCGAGCAGAGTGAAGATGAGCTGGAGCATTCAGAAAACTTTGCCCCCTTCTCCCCGACTTTTGTCTGGACGGTCCGGGACTTCACACTGAAGCTGGAGGTGGATGGGGAGGAAATCTCTGAGGACGAATACTTGAAGAACGCACTCAAGTTAAAGGATGGTAAGGGAATGGTGTTGCGCTGCTGGAGACGTCCAGCCCCAGCAGCATTTCAGTGTAAGTCAACAGCAGCCCAAGCCCGGTGAACTTGCTCCGTGTCCTCTTACCCCACAGGTAGCAGCCCGGAGATCCAATGCTACAACAAGCCCCGGGAATGCATCCGCCAGTTCTTTCCGGATCGCAAGTGCTTTGTTTTTTACCAGCCGGCCCACAGGAGGGACCTGGATCGCTTGGAGGAGCTTCAGGACGATGAGATGGATTGTGAATTCCAGCAGCAGGTGGAGAAATTCTGCAGCCACATCTGGGAAAAGTCTCTGCCTAAGACCATCCCTGGTGGCCGCATGGTAACAGGGACCCGTGAGTACTGCTGTGCAGAGGGTTGGATGGCCAGCAGCTCTTGGGTCTGCGTCTGGGGAAGGATCAAATGCCGAGTCAAAGGATGGAGGTGGGGAAAGGGAGAGGTTTTCTGCTGGCTGCTGTCCCTGCCTGTGGATTTGGGGCTTCTGGATGCCGCAGACGGGGCGGGAAAGATTTAGGAAAGGAAGTTCAGGAAGGCTGTGGCAGGGAGGCGGCAGGGATACGGCAGGACCCAGTGCCGAACGGGAGCCTGCGTTTTGTTCAGGCTGCAGATCTCTCATCCTTGGTCCTCCTTGGCAGTGCTGGGGAAACTGGCAGAGACCTACGTGGAGACCATCCGGAGCGGGGCAGTGCCGTGCCTGGAGAGTGCGGTGCTCGCCCTGGCCAAGACTGTAAATGCAGCGGCAGTGAAAGAGGCTGTGACGTTGTACCAGGACCTGATGGAGCAGCAGGCGAAGCTGCCGACGGAGACGGTTCAGGAGCTACTGGATCTGCACACCCAGTGCGAGCGGGAGGCGCTGGAGCTGTTCCAGAAACGGGCGTTCCAGGAGGACATTGGCTCTTTCCAGGCAGATCTTACAGTAGGTGGTCCCCAGCCCAGCCAGGATTCCCCCAGGGACGCCACCATCCCCTTAGCTTTGGGGAATTAGCTTGGTCCTGGGGGGAAGGGGTCTCCTGCCTCCTGCCAGAGGGCAATGCTGTGCCCTCTCCAGAGGAGACTGGGTCCCAAGGCCTGCTCTGGCGTTCTGCAGACCGACACTTGTCCCTGCTGCACCACCTCTTCTCCTTGGTGCAAAAGCCGTGCTGCAAAGGGGACAAGGCTCAGCCCTGCCTGCTCTCTTGCCCCAGCCCAGATGTCTCTCTGCCCTGCCTGGAAGCCTGTAGCCTTCCACGCTTCCCCTGTCCTGCTGACTAATTCTTCTCCCTGTCTTCTGTGAAGCCCGTGGTCCCTGGCGTGCTCCTTTTGTCTGGGCACTTGGTCAGGAAACATCCGTGGGTTTAGAACCACCTCCACATCTGTCACCTCCCGGCCCATTGCCCCCCAGACTGGAGATCCCCCAGTTCCCATGTCAACAGGGCTTGGTTTTTGCCCAGCATGAGAGCGGTGGCCGCAGCTCAGCCTGGACTGACTCCTTCCCTCTGCACCTTTCCGGACAGCGGCAGGTGGAGGCAATGAAGGACAAGTTCTGCACGGACAATGAGCAGGCGTCCCGTGACAAGTGCCAGGCTGCTCTCGGGGACCTCTTCCAGGACTTGGACAGAAAAATCACCGATGGTGTCTACAACGTGCCAGGGGGTTACCAGCTGTTCAAAGGAGACCAGCAGGCACTGGTGGAGAAATATGGGGAACTGCCTGGCAAGGGGGTGATGGTAGGAACAAGAGCAGCTCCCCTTCCGGGAAGAGGCTCCATGTCCCATCCCCTTCCCCCACGTAACCGTTTCCCCCCAGCTCCTGTTCCTGCCCTTGACTCCTCTTCTACCTGTGCTCCTACAGGCTGAGGCTGTCCTGCAGGAGTTCCTCCAAAGCAGAGAGGCTCTGGAGAAGAACATCCTCAACATAGACGTCATCCTTGCAGAGAAGGACAAGGAGCTGAAACGTAACTTGCGGGCGGGAGAAATGTCACTGGCTGTAGAGGGCCAAGCTTGGTGGGGGGCACACAACAGCACTCCCTGGGGGTTTGTGGGCTCAGCTCCTGCCTTGGTGACACCTCTCTTTCTCTGTCCCCAGATGCGCAAGACCAGCATGAGAGAGCTGAGCAGGAGTGGGATGCCCGGTGGAAGGAGGAGGCTGAAGACAAGAAGAAGTTGCAGGACGAGTTGCACAGCGCCAAAGAAGAGGTGCTTCGTCTGAGAAAGAAGCTGGAGGATCAGTCTAAGAAGCGGTGTGGGGAGCATCCGAAGAGCGGCAAACATAAACCAAAGGTACGAAGTGGGAGGGTGCAGGTGCCACGATGTGGCTGGTAGGCAGGAATGGCCAAGGGGTCCCAGCTGGGTCCCTCCCATTGATTCTTGGCTCTGTGCCGCTCGCACTGTGCGCACCATGCCCTTGCTGATAACCTGACTCTCTTCACAGGAAGAGAGTGGCTTTTTCAACGACGGCTTCCGTGGTAAAGGCAGCCACTTCGGATGGGAGCAGGGACATGCCAATAATGGTTTCAACTGGGAGAACTTATTGATACCAGTAGCGTTAGTTGCAGCATGTGCGGCATTTGTGGTATTCCGCATTAGGTTGCTATGAAGATTTTCTTTCAAACCCCTCTAGGAACAAAGGAAGAGAGGTGTGTAGTGTCCCCATGCAGAATTCTGTTAAATTTTGAAAGCCTTTCCTGCAAGACGCTTGCCACGGAGTATGGAAGTGACCGCCCTGTTTGCTTGTACCCCTCTATCTGGTGTGATCATGTATGTCTCCTCCAGGAGATGTTCTCCTCTTCCCGCCCAGAGCACCTGGTCTCCAACTCCTTCTGAAGGCACAGGGAACATCTAAAGCCGGGGTGGCCTGGGGCACAGGAAGGCCAACAGGCAGGTCTGGGAGCATTTTGCCAGGCTCAGAACATGTCACGGGGGAACACAACACACCTCTTGTAGAGACCTCCTCACCAGGGCTATGGGAAACATGCCCCAGCGAGCTCTGTGCCCCCTGGCTGATATCCCAGGGTCACACTTAGTGCAGCTGCGGGAAGTAGCACGGGGGTTGTGAGTAAACCAGGAATCCACGTGGTGAGGGCGACCTGGTTTGCTTGGCATCAGTCCCAGGCAGGGTGACCCAGAAGGAGTGAGCCCATGACCCAGGGAGCAGCGGGTGAAAGCCATCCTCTGCAACGGAGCTTTTCCCACCCAAGGCTCTTCTCACTCGGAAGCTGTGAGTGGCGCCGTCCTGCTCTCTGCTCACTCACCCCATCTCCACGCTGCTCCCCCTTCCCTCTCTTCACACCAAGAGATCCCCAGGTGCCCCTTCCCGAGGGTGTCTGGGGTGATGCAGCAGGAGATGGCTGTAGAGGGCTCATGGGAGGCGTGTGTCCCTTCGTACCGGTGTTGGCTGGCACAGAGTTAGTGTTCTCCTTCCATGCCGGTGTGGTTCCGTGTCCTGGCTTTGCTGGTGACACCCTCCCTTGTTTTAGCTGTCACTGCACACCGCCAGCGCAGCATCAAGACCTTTTCTGTTTCTCACCCACGGGCGAGTAGGCTGGGGGTGGGCAAGAAGTTGGGAGTGGACAGAGCCGGGAGAGCTCGGAGCGATATCCCAGACCATCTGGCCCTGTGCTCAAGCAATAAAAGCTGTGGGAAAGAGGGAGGGAGGGAGGGGGGATGTTTGGAGTCACGGCGCTCGTCTTCCGAAACCACCCTTACGCAAGATGGAGCCCTGCTTTCCTGGAGGCGGCTGAACACCTGCCAGCCGATGGGGAGCAGTGAATGAATTCCTTATTTTGCTCTGTTTGCACAGGCAGCTTCCGCTTTACCTATTAAACTGTCCTTTTCTCAACCCATGCGTTGTCTCACTTTTACCCTTCCTGTCCTCTCTGTTGCATGAAAGGAAGGCAAAGCGGTTTTGGCAGAAGATAACCCCCCTTGCGTTCTAACACTCCTCACCCAGGCGGGAGGCTCGGTGCGGCTGGGTTTAAATTCTGAGTGATGCCCAATTCAGCACTATCAGTCCAGTCGTGTTTAATATGTATTAAACTATTGCGATTTGGATACACCGATAGTGGACGGCACCTTCAGTCTAGTCGTGCTCGTGAACCAACACGGCCACTCTCGAGTCTTTGGTCGCGTTCAATGAGGAACCCAAACGACCAGCTACTTAAACAGTGCGGTTTATTTAAACAACAGATCTATCGGTTCTTAGGACTGACGGTGATAAACACACTGTCTGCAAAGCCCGTGCCAATGAAAGTATTATCACATATATCAGGCGCGCGACAAAGTTATAAGCGATACAGCCCGGCTATAAATGTAGGAGAGAGATTCTCTAGAGAAATTTCTAAGTTTCCCGAGAAAGCACTCGGTATAATCTAAGTCTTATCCAAAGGCGTCCCTATTGGGGGGGAAGAGAGACTCAGCCCATCGCCTGATCCCGGAAGTCAGTGATGGAGTTCTCCTCGACTTGTTCGCGATGGTGTCTTCCCTAGGTATCCCCCCTCTCTCGGGCTATTTTTATACTATTTTTTTATCTTCAAAGGGGAGTTTGAGTGGCTTTAGTCATAAATACTTTTATTATGATTGGTGTGGTCGCACCTTGGGGGCGGGTGGCCTCCGGGATGGAGGTGTGTTTTGGTACATCGTGATGAGCAAAGTTCGCACAAAGGACAGCATCTCATCAAATTTGACGAAATGTTGGCTCGGGTAGCGAGTAGGGCTGCTTATCTTTTTCATAGTAAGCAAGTAGGCCACTCATCTGTTCCGTAGTACCATCTCCTTCCCATATCTACCATTCGTCACAAGGGAAGGCCACGGAACAATCGTGTTCCGTTCCATCCCTCGTGTGGTTTTGCAAACAGCCTTGTACAGGGAATCGCAGATGTTGCACTCTTTGCGTGCCAGCTGCGGCTGTGTTCTACCTCAGAAGCCTCTTGATTTTATGACTTTCCTTAATGTGTGAACAATGCTGTACTTTTGTATTCTTGGCCAATTTAGTAATTATTCTACACTCTCCTCCATCGCCGAGTGTCGTGGGGCTCAGCTGCCTCCCGGGCTCAGCCCACGTCACTCATGGACAAAGGGGTTTCCCCCTTTGCTGCAGGGAATGACATTTTCAGCCGCACCAGGAGAAGCAGCAGGGACACCGACTGCGGCAGTAACATGAAGGTGTAGAGGTTTTTGAGTTCTTTCTGGACAGAGGGGCTGCTCCAAAGGCACTGACCCCAGTGGCGCTGGCCCCTGAGATGCCTCTCCTGCAGCATGGGCGCTCCATCCCCGCGGGGGAGGTCCTCAGGCGAGAGAGGAAGGTCTGCAGGTGGGAGAGGGAGGTCTGCGGAGCACTGCCCCTGCTCGGCCAGCAAGGTCCTGGGGAACCTCCTGGGGACAAAGCGCAGGCTCTGCTCCTCCACGTGCTGTTGTGCCGGGGCTGTTTTCCCTCCTGAGCCCTCACACCGTGAGACCCTGTCTCCCTCTGCTGCCACACTCTAGTCCTGGGAGCCATCCCACCACCTCTCCGTGTTCCCAAGAAGGTCGTAGCCCTCCACACAGACCTCTAACTCCTCGTATTAATTCCCCATGCCAGCTGCATTAACGTACAGACACTTTAGGAGGCCTTTCAGCATGTTGAGTTCCTGGAGAGGGTTTGGGGGTTTCTCCATCACGGTGCCATGTTTGCTCTTTCTTGCTTGCATGCAAGTGCTGGAGGTGACCTGTTTAAGGTCTGTTTGGCCGATTTTGCCATCCCTTCCTGTCACATCAACACAGCCCTTTGCTCATCAACCCTGATGTCGGTCTCTCACAGCGCTGCTGGGTACTTTCCCCCTCTCACCCTCAGTTTAAAGCCCCCCGTACAAGGGCAAAGATTCCTTTGACACAACTTCCTGCTCTGCTGTTTTGAAAGTCCTGCTTGTCTAAGGCAATTAAAGGTGGCTTTAAAAAGCTTCTTTACAATGTATGTCTTTTGTCTGATTTAACACTTCGCCCGTTTGAGTCCTGTTTGTCCAAAACGTATGTGCGGGCAGTGAGGCAGCTGAAGAAGCCCTTGAGAAGCAGGGCCTTGGAGGCCTCTCATGGGGCAAGCGTGAGTGTCCCAGTGCTGTTCTGTCCTGCCTGGCAGAAGAAAGATGACTCAGGCAGAGATCTTTATCCCTTACATCCATGCAGTTAGCTGTGCCATAGCACATGTTGGTGGGTTTTTGGCTTTCTCTTTGCTTCTGCCTGCAGAGCGACCCACAGCAAGGCGCAGGCTGGTCGCTCCGGCTCTCAACAGGCACCAACTGTCTTTATTTTTCATTGTAAGTGGATTTGAGGACCACAAACCGCACCTCCTCCGTTCCTAATGCGTGCAGCGCTGCAGGGGGGGTGCTCTGAGAGCGATGGTGGGCATTGCTGATGGCGATGGACATGCATCCCTCTGCTCTTGGGAAGGCCACCGGAGCAGGGACTGAGATAGAATGATAGAATCACGGAATTGTTAGGGTTGGAAGGGACCTTAAAGATCATCGAGTTCCAACCCCCCTCACCTGGGCAGGGACACCTCCCACTAGATCAGGTTGCTCAGAGCCCCGTCCAGCCTGGCCTTCAAAACTTCCAGGGATGGGGCTTCCACCACCTCTCTGGGCAACCTGTTCCAGTGTCTCACCACCCTCATGGTGAAGAACTTCTTCCCAATGTCCAGTCTGAATCGACCCATCTCTAGTTTTAATCCATTCCCTCTAGTCCTACCATTACCCAACATCCTAAAAAGTCCCTCCCCAGCTTTCTTGGAGGCCCCCTTAAGATACTGGTAGGCCACTCTAAGGTCTCCTCGCAGCCTTCTTTTCTCCAGACTGAACAACCCCAACTCTCTCAGTCTGTCCTCACAGGAGAGGTGCTCCAGCCCTCTGATCATCCTCGTGGCCCTTCTCTGGACACGTTCCAGCACCTCCATATCTCTCTTGCAGTAGGGGCTCCAGAGCTGGACGCAGTGCTCCAGGTGAGGTCTCACGAGAGTGGAGTAGAGGGGGAGAATCACCTCCCTCAACCTGCTGGCCACGCTTCTCCTGGTGCAGCCCAGGATACGATTGGCTTTCTGGGCTGCTGGTGCACACTGACGGCTCATGTTGAGCCTCTCGTCCACCAGCAACCCCAAGTCCTTTTCTTCAGGGCTGCTCTCGAGCCGGTCGCTGCCCAGCCTGTATCGGTGCTTGGGATTGCCCCGACCCAGATGGAGGACCCTGCACTTGGTCTTGTTGAGCTTCATGAGGTTGGCATGGGCCCACCTCTCCAGCCTGTCCAGGTCCCTCTGGATGGCATCCCTTCCCTCCAGCGTCTCAGCCGCCCCATACAGCTTGGTGTCGTCGGCAAACTTGCTGAGGGTGCACTCACTGCCACTGTCCATGTCGCCAACCGTTGTCTCCGGAGACGTCCTTTCCCTGCAACACCAAAGCTCACACGCACCCAGTGACCAATTTCCCAGCCCCTCAAGGCAAATTGCATCCTAATTTTGAAATTTGCTTTCCCTTTTGTGGAACTGCCAGTGGACACAATGAAAAACTCCCTGGTCCTCCAATGGCGATGAGCAGGTCCTAGGGCTTATAACTGGGTCTGAAATGCAGAGAACGAATTCCCTTGCCGGGGAAAGCAGAGGAGGTGGACACCTGCTCGGGACACTTCCAGGGTCAGCAGACTCCTCGTGTTATTTGCATACATTTGCATGGCTCTGTGATCATGGGGCTCTTTCCCTTCAGGCTGGGAGGTGGATCTTCTCCCCTCCACTAAGGGATTTAAAAGAAAACGTTAAATTTTCTGGATAGGGAAAAGGGCGGAGAAATACCGCCGATATTCTGATGGAGTTTCAAGGGTCTTGGTGAGGCAGTCGGGGACCGAATCAGGGCTTGGACATCCCACTGCCAGTTGTCTGGGGGAGGGGGGACAGATGGTCCGGTGAGAAAAGGCGGAGCCAAACATGATAGATAACACCACGCTCAGCAGGAGAAAGTGGGGTGGAGGAAGAAGGGGGTCGGGGGATGTCTCCCAAGGTGGGTGTAGCTCCAAAACTGCCTGGGCAGCTGGGAGGCGGTGAGGGTTTGCTGTTGCATGGCTTGTTTTTCGTTGTTGTTCACTTATCAAACCATCTCTACCTTGCCTGCTTCCAGGGTTTGTTCTGAGCCGATGGCTTTCACTTTCGCCTTCTGACTCACTCTCCTTTCCCGGAACAGGAGGAGAGGGGCAGGGCAAGGGCACAGGATAAAGGGCGGGCAGGACCCAGGCTGCAGCAAAGCTCTTGCAGCCCAGGGCAGGTGAGGAAGACGACGGTGAGTCCCTTCCCCTCATGCCCCCTCCCCACCGCGTGCAAGCAGCCCGGGACACTGGGGCTGCGGAATGGCTGCTGCTGAGCCCAGCAAGAGACAGGGACCCCAGCGGGTGGGAGGAGGAAGAGGTCCAAGGGTCTGCTCGGGCTCTGGGATGGAGCAAGGGGAATGGGTGTGTGGGAGCGGGTGTTCAAGCCCCCATAGCTTTGCGTGCAAGTTAGGACTCGCCTGGGCTCGCACCCTGTGCCCTAAGCTTTCCTCTCCTCCCCGCTGTGCCGGGAGTGCCCGTGACATGAGGGGCAGCCTCTAGTCCCCCAGTGTCAATCCCCTTGATGTTCCTGGAAGAGGGCAGGGCTTGTGAGGTCCTGGGAGAGGATTCAAGGCCCAGAAGTGGACAGTGTCTGTGGAGCTTGCCGTTGCCGGAGCGAGTCGCAGGTTGTCCGGGAGGTTGTAGTGGGGCAGGTTCTGGGTCTGTGCATGGGATGAGCCGTTTTGCTGCCTCTTCCATGTCCGTGGGGTTTACTGGAACGTGGGAGGGGCTGGTGATGGCGTTGGCTGTTGGTGGTTTAACCCCAGGTGGCAACTAAGCCCCACGCAGCCCCTCGCTCGCTCCCCACCTCGTGGGATGGGGGAGAGAGTCAGAAGTGAGACAACTCCTAGGTTAAGATAAAAATAGGCAAAGCAAAAGCTGTGTGTGCAAGGAAAGCAAAATGGTCAGGTGGTGATTGGGTGTCCCAGCTGTGTCCCCTCCCAATTTCTTGTTCACCCTGTGCTGGTTTTAGCTGGGATGGAGTTGATTTTTGTCCTTGTAGTCTGTATGTGGCTGGATTTTGGATTGTGCTGAAAGCAGTGTTGATAACGCAGGGGTGTTTTCTTTATTGCTGAGCAGCGCTTACACAGAGTAAGGGCCTTTGCTGCTGCTCACACCACCCGACCAGTGAGCGGTCTGGGGGTGGGCAAGAGGTTGGGTGAGGACACGGCCAGGACCTTCAAAAATCATCTGTTCCAAACCCCTGCCGTGAGCAGGAACATCTTGCACTCGATCAGGTTGCTCAAAGCCCCGTCCAACCGTACCTTGAGCACTTCCAACGATGGGCCATGCACAACGTCCATGGGGCATCCGCAGCTCCTCTGGGAAACCTCTTCCCCTATCTCACCACCCTTCCACACTAGATAACGCCACGCTCAGCAGGAGAAAGTGGGGTGGAGGAAGAAGGGGGCCGGGGGATGTCTCCCAAGGTGGGTGTAGCTCCAAAAC
The DNA here is from genome assembly GCA_008658365.1 of Alca torda. Taxonomy (NCBI): domain Eukaryota; kingdom Metazoa; phylum Chordata; class Aves; order Charadriiformes; family Alcidae; genus Alca; species Alca torda. The sequence goes on along the minus strand of CM018100.1, from coordinate 97,893 downwards.
TGCCTGGGCAGCTGGGAGGCGGTGAGGGTTTGTTGTGGCATGGCTTGTTTTTCGTTGTTGTTCACTTATTAAACCGTCCCTACCTTGCCTGCTCCCAGGGTTTGTTCTGAGCCGATGGCTTTCACTTTTGCTTTCTGAAAGACTCTCCTTTCCCGGAACAGGAGGAGAGGGGCAGGGCAAGGGCACAGGATAGAGGGTGGGCAGGACCCAGGCTGCAGCAAAGCTCTTGCAGCCCAGGGCAGGCGAGGAAGACGACGGTGAGTCCCTTCCCCTCATGCCCCCTCCCCACCGCGTGCAAGCAGCCCGGGACACTGGGGCTGCGGAATGGCTCCTGCTGAGCCCAGCAAGAGACAGGGACCCCAGGGCGTCACTGATGAACGCACGGGAGGAGGAAAGGAGAGATGGGTGCCTTGCATGGGCAAGCAGCACGCGTGTCCCTGTGAGAGGCACAGCGGGGGGTGAGAGGGGCTTTGGTGGGGTTCGGCATAAGAAATTAATGAAAAAATTCTTGGGGAGCTCCCCTAAGCTTCAGTTTCACCGCCAAACCTCTCCTTTCCTCGGTGCTGGTGTGACTCTCCAGTCATTCCTCTCGCCCTCGAGCCCTGCCTGTGGCCATCGCTGTGTCCCACACCCGTTTTTGCACAGTTCACCACTCAGCAAACTTCAAAGCGGTGCTCAGGACACAGTGCGGAGCACTCCCAGTGTCCTGCTGGGCTTCCCGAAATGCAGCTGTTTCTCTTGTGAGGGAAACGGGAAGGGGCTGTGCTCCTCTTCTAAGTGCCATCGTTGTCTTCACAGCAGCGCTTGCAATGGGTAAAAAGGGGAGGCGGGTGGAAGGAATTTGATGCAAAGCATGATTTGCTTGGAAAAATGAAGTAGGATGATAACGACTGTCCCCGTTTGGACTGTGGGGTGTCCCCACCCTGTTAACCGTCCCGTCTCGCCGTCTCCTCTGCAGGCGGCGTTTGCCATCAGCAATGGCGTCTGAAATCCACATGCCGGTGCCCGTGTGCCTCGTTGAGAACACCCCGGTGAAGGGGCTGGTGGTCCGGCAGGAGGCCCTGCAGGTGCTGTCAGAGATCACCCAGCCCGTGGTGGTGGTGGCCATCACGGGGCCGTACCGCACTGGCAAGTCCTACCTCATGAACAGGCTGGCTTGTCAGAGGAAAGGTGAGGGAGGTCCCAGCCCCGGATGCCTGAGGTACCTGTATTGAACCCTGTTGAGACCTTTGCGTCCTCCCCCCAGGTTTCTCCTTGGGCGGCGGTGTGCAGTCCCACACCAAAGGTATCTGGATGTGGTGTGTACCTCACCCGTGCAAGCCGGGCCACACTCTGATGCTGCTGGACACGGAAGGGCTGGGCGACGTGGAGAAGGTGTGGAAGAAGCAGCAGCTGCCTTTGCGCGTTCCCAGCACTTTGTCACCAGCCACGGTGACCAGAGAGCAGGGGTTCCCACCACCTGTGGTGGCTTCAGCCAGTGTGCTGGGAAGAGCCAGAGGCCATGGGGGAGGAGGCTGGGGTAGACAAGGTGCCAAACTCCTCCACTTTTCTGGAAAAGAGCAGCAGAACAGGACAGAGGAGCTCAGGGCGCACTTTGTTAGAGGTGTGTGGGACCCTGTGAGTTAAGAGCTGAGGATAAGCCCAGCTAGAGAAGGAGGTGGTGATGGCATGGGGGTGGGTCTCTGCAACACCTGGTCTTGCCATGGCCTGTTGGTGAGGAGCATTCAGGGTCTGGGCATTTGGGGCTTTGGCCCCAACAAGACTTAGGAAGTCTTGTTGGTAAGAGCCCAGGGTTGTTCCTCCAGGGTGACACGAAGAACGACACATGGATCTTTGTGCTGACCATGCTGCTCTCCAGCACCCTGATCTACAACAGCAGAGGCACCATTGAGCAGCCAGCCGTGGACCAGCTGCAGTATCCTTGGTGGGGCAGCAGCAGGAGGGATGCCCTCCTCTCCCTGTGTGGTGGACAAGGGGTTGACAAATCCCAGTTCCTCAAACATCTGAGGGACCTTCTGGTGGTGGCCAGTGGTGTGCTTTGAGTCCTTAGGAGTGCCACGTTGTGGACCTCCAGGCTGAGGGGTTTTCTCCCTCTTCCTTGCGGTGGTTCCCGGCTCTTCTCTGTCCCCGCAGAGTCTCCTTTCTTGCCCACGAAGTGCTGAGCGGTCGCATGGTGGCGATGCCCCTGCATTCAGAGCTGAGGTCCCTCTTTCCTTAGCCAGCTCCCCAGCTACGTGATGAAGCTGACTGAGCAGGTGAGGTTGAACGCAGCACCCGAGCAGAGTGAAGATGAGCTGGAGCATTCAGAAAACTTTGCCCCCTTCTCCCCGACTTTTGTCTGGACGGTCCGGGACTTCACACTGCAGCTAGAGGTGGATGGGGAGGAAATCTCTGAGGACGAGTACTTGGAGAACGCACTCAAGTTAAAGGCTGGTAAGGGAATGGTGCTGTGCTGCTGGAGACGTCCAGCCCCAGCAGCATTTCAGTGTAAGTCAACAGCAGCCCAAGCCCGGTGAACTTGCTCCGTGTCCTCTTACCCCACAGGTAGCAGCCCGGAGATCCAACGCTACAACAAGCCCCGGGAATGCATCCGCCAGTTCTTTCCGGATCGCAAGTGCTTTGTTTTTTACCAGCCAGCCCACAGGAGGGACCTGGTTCGCTTGGAGGAGCTTCAGGACGATGAGATGGATTGTGAATTCCAGCAGCAGGTGGAGAAATTCTGCAGCCACATCTGGGAAAAGTCTCTGCCTAAGACCATCCCTGGTGGCCACATGGTAACAGGGACCCGTGAGTACTGCTGTGCAGAGGGTTGGATGGCCAGCAGCTCTTGGGTCTGCGTCTGGGGAAGGATCAAATGCCGAGTCAAAGGATGGAGGTGGGGAAAGGGAGAGGTTTTCTGCTGGCTGCTGTCCCTGCCTGTGGATTTGGGGCTTCTGGATGCCGCAGACGGGGCGGGAAAGAGTTAGGAAAGGAAGTTCAGGAAGGCTGTGGCAGGGAGGCGGCAGGGATACGGCAGGACCCAGTGCCGAACGGGAGCCTGCGTTTTGTTCAGGCTGCAGATCTCTCATCCTTGGTCCTCCTTGGCAGTGCTGGGGAAACTGGCAGAGACCTATGTGGAGACCATCCGGAGCGGGGCAGTGCCGTGCCTGGAGAGTGCGGTGCTCGCCCTGGCCAAGACTGTAAATGCAGCGGCAGTGAAAGAGGCTGTGACGTTGTACCAGGACCTGATGGAGCAGCAGGAGAAGCTGCCGACGGAGACGGTTCAGGAGCTACTGGATCTGCACACCCAGTGCGAGTGGGAGGCGCTGGAGCTGTTCCAGAAACGGGCGTTCCAGGAGGACATTGGCTCTTTCCAGGCAGATCTTACAGTAGGTGGTCCCCAGCCCAGCCAGGATTCCCCCAGGGACGCCACCATCCCCTTAGCTTTGGGGAATTAGCTTGGTCCTGGGGGGAAGGGGTCTCCTGCCTCCTGCCAGAGGGCAATGCTGTGCCCTCTCCAGAGGAGACTGGGTCCCAAGGCCTGCTCTGGCGTTCTGCAGACCGACACTTGTCCCTGCTGCACCACCTCTTCTCCTTGGTGCAAAAGCCGTGCTGCAAAGGGGACAAGGCTCAGCCCTGCCCGCTCTCTTGCCCCAGCCCAGATGTCTCTCTGCCCTGCCTGGAAGCCTGTAGCCTTCCACGCTTCCCCTGTCCTGCTGACTAATTCTTCTCCCTGTCTTCTGTGAAGCCCGTGGTCCCTGGCGTGCTCCTTTTGTCTGGGCACGTGGTCAGGAAATGTCCGTGGGTTTAGGACCACCTCCCCATCTGTCACCTCCCGGCCCATTGCCCCCCAGACTGGAGATCCCCCAGTTCCCATGTCAACAGGGCTTGGTTTTTGCCCAGCATGAGAGCGGTGGCCGCAGCTCAGCCTGGACTGACTCCTTCCCTCTGCACCTTTCCGGACAGCGGCAGGTGGAGGCAATGAAGGACAAGTTCTGCACGGACAACGAGCAGGCATCCCGTGACAAGTGCCAGGCTGCTCTCGGGGACCTCTCCCAGGACTTGGACAGAAAAATCACCGATGGTGTCTACAACGTGCCAGGGGGTTACCAGCTGTTCAAAGGAGACCAGCAGGCGCTGGTGGAGAAATATGGGGAACTGCCTGGCAAGGGGGTGATGGTAGGAACAAGAGCAGCTCCCCTTCCGGGAAGAGGCTCCATGTCCCATCCCCTTCCCCCACGTAACCGTTTCCCCCCAGCTCCTGTTCCTGCCCTTGACTCCTCTTCTACCTGTGCTCCTACAGGCTGAGGCTGTCCTGCAGGAGTTCCTCCAAAGCAGAGAGGCTCTGGAGAAGAACATCCTCAACATAGACGTCATCCTTGCAGAGAAGGACAAGGAGCTGAAACGTAACTTGCGGGCGGGAGAAATGTCAATGGCTGTAGAGGGCCAAGCTTGGTGGGGGGCACACAACAGCACTCCCTGGGGGTTTGTGGGCTCAGCTCCTGCCTTGGTGACACCTCTCTTTCTCTGTCCCCAGATGCGCAAGACCAGCATGAGAGAGCTGAGCAGGAGTGGGATGCCCGGTGGAAGGAGGAGGCTGAAGACAAGAAGAAGTTGCAGGACGAGTTGCACAGCGCCAAAGAAGAGGTGCTTCGTCTGAGAAAGAAGCTGGAGGATCAGTCTAAGAAGCGGCGTGGGGAGCATCCGAAGAGCGGCAAACATAAACCAAAGGTACGAAGTGGGAGGGTGCAGGTGCCACGATGTGGCTGGTAGGCAGGAATGGCCAAGGGGTCCCAGCTGGGTCCCTCCCATTGATTCTTGGCTCTGTGCCGCTCGCACTGCGCGCACCATGCCCTTGCTGACAACCTGACTCTCTTCACAGGAAGAGAGTGGCTTTTTCAACGACGGCTTCCGTGGTAAAGGCAGCCACTTCGGATGGGAGCAGGGACATGCCAATAATGGTTTCAACTGGTGGCAGTTCTTGATGCGAATAATATTATTTGTGCTATTTGTGCTATTCCGCCCTAGGTATACATGAAGATTTTCTTTAAAACACCTCTAGGAACAAAGGAAGAGAGGTGTGTAGTGTCCCCATGCAGAATTCTGTTAAATTTTGAAAGCCTTTCCTGCAAGACGCTTGCCACGGAGTATGGAAGTGACCGCCCTGTTTGCTTGTACCCCTCTATCTGGTGTGATCATGTATGTCTCCTCCAGGAGATGTTCTCCTCTTCCCGCCCAGAGCACCTGGTCTCCAACTCCTTCTGAAGGCACAGGGAACATCTAAAGCCGGGGTGGCCTGGGGCACAGGAAGGCCAACAGGCAGGTCTGGGAGCATTTTGCCAGGCTCGGAACATGTCACGGGGGAACACAACACACCTCTTGTAGAGACCTCCTCACCAGGGCTATGGGAAACATGCCCCAGCGAGCTCTGTGCCCCCTGGCTGATATCCCAGGGTCACACTTAGTGCAGCTGCGGGAAGTAGCACGGGGGTTGTGAGTAAACCAGGAATCCACGTGGTGAGGGCGACCTGGTTTGCTTGGCATCAGTCCCAGGCAGGGTGACCCAGAAGGAGTGAGCCCGTGACCCAGGGAGCAGCGGGTGAAAGCCATCCTCTGCAACGGAGCTTTTCCCACCCAAGGCTCTTCTCACTCGGAAGCTGTGAGGAAGTTCTGCCCGTGGCGCCGTCCTGCTCTCTGCTCACTCACCCCATCTCCACGCTGCTCCCCCTTCCCTCTCTTCACACCAAGAGATCCCCAGGTGCCCCTTCCCGAGGGTGTCTGGGGTGATGCAGCAGGAGATGGCTGTAGAGGGCTCATGGGAGGCGTGTGTCCCTTCGTACCGGTGTTGGCTGGCACAGAGTTAGTGTTCTCCTTCCATGCCGGTGTGGTTCCGTGTCCTGGCTTTGCTGGTGACACCCTCCCTTGTTTTAGCTGTCACTGCACACCGCCAGCGCAGCATCAAGACCTTTTCTGTTTCTCACCCACGGGTGAGTAGGCTGGGGGTGGGCAAGAAGTTGGGAGTGGACAGAGCCGGGAGAGCTCGGAGCGATATCCCAGACCATCTGGCCCTGTGCTCAAGCAATAAAAGCTGTGGGAAAGAGGGAGGGAGGGAGGGGGGATGTTTGGAGTCACGGCGCTCGTCTTCCGAAACCACCCTTACGCAAGATGGAGCCCTGCTTTCCTGGAGGTGGCTGAACACCTGCCAGCCGATGGGGAGCAGTGAATGAATTCCTTATTTTGCTCTGTTTGCACAGGCAGCTTCCGCTTTACCTATTAAACTGTCCTTTTCTCGACCCATGCGTTGTCTCACTTTTACCCTTCCTGTCCTCTCTGTTGCATGAAAGGAAGGCAAAGCGGTTTTGGCAGAAGATAACCCCCCTTGCGTTCTAACACTCCTCACCCAGGTGGGAGGCTCGGTGCGGCTGGGTTTAAATTCTGAGTGATGCCCAATTCAGCACTATCAGTCCAGTCGTGTTTAATATGTATTAAACTATTGCGATTTGGATACACCGATAGTGGACGGCACCTTCAGTCTAGTCGTGCTCGTGAACCAACACGGCCACTCTCGAGTCTTTGGTCACGTTCAATGAGGAACCGAAACGACCAGCTACTTAAACAGTGCGGTTTATTTAAACAACAGATCTATCGGTTCTTAGGACTGACGGTGATAAACACACTGTCTGCAAAGCCCGTGCCAATGAAAGTATTATCACATATATCAGGCGCGCGACAAAGTTATAAGTGATACAGCCCGGCTATAAATGTAGGAGAGAGATTCTCTAGAGAAATTTCTAAGTTTCCCAAGAAAGCACTCGGTATAATCTTAAGTCTTACCCAAAGGCGTCCCTATTGGGGGGGAAGAAAGACTCAGCCCATCGCCTGATCCCGGAAGTCAGTGATGGAGTTCTCCTCGACTTGTTCGTGATGGTGTCTTCCCCGATATCCCCCCTCTCTCGGGCTATTTTTATACTATTTTTTTATCTTCAAAGGGGAGTTTGAGTGGCTTTAGTCATAAATACTTTTATTATGATTGGTGTGGTCGCACCTTGGGGGCGGGTGGCCTCCGGGATGGAGGTGTGTTTTGGTACATCATGATGAGCAAAGTTCGCACAAAGGACAGCATCTCATCAAATTTGACGAAATGTTGGCTCGGGTAGTGAGTAGGGCTGCTTATCTGTTTCGTAGTAAGCAAGTAGGCCACTCATCTGTTCCGTAGTACCATCTCCTTCCCATATCTACCATTCGTCACAAGGGAAGGCCACGGAACAATCGTGTTCCGTTCCATCCCTCGTGTGGTTTCGCAAACAGCCTTGTACAGGGAATCGCAGATGTTGCACTCTTTGCGTGCCAGCTGCGGCTGTGTTCTACCTCAGAAGCCTCTTGATTTTATGACCTTCCTTAATGTGTGAACAATGCTGTACTTTTGTATTCTTGGCCAATTTAGTAATTATTCTACACTCTCCTCCATCGCCGAGTGTCGTGGGGCTCAGCTGCCTCCCGGGCTCAGCCCACGTCACTCATGGACAAAGGGGTTTCCCCCTTTGCTGCAGGGAATGACATTTTCAGCCGCACCAGAAGCAGCAGGGACACCGACTGCGGCAGTAACACGAAGGTGTAGAGGTTTTTGAGTTCTTTCTGGACAGAGGGGCTGCTCCAAAGGCACTGACCCCAGTGGCGCTGGCCGCTGAGATGCCTCTCCTGCAGCGTGGGCGCTCCATCCCCGCGGGGGAGGTCCTCAGGCGAGAGAGGAAGGTCTGCAGGTGGGAGAGGGAGGTCTGCGGAGCACTGCCCCTGCTCGGCCAGCAAGGTCCTGGGGAACCTCCTGGGGACAAAGCGTGGGCTCTGCTCCTCCACGTGCTGTTGTGCCGGGGCTGTTTTCCCTCCTGAGCCCTCAAACCGTGAGACCCTCTCTCCCTCTGCTGCCGCACTTGAGTCTAATTATTGACATAATTCGTTTCATCTTTCACCAAACTTTAATATATAAAATGGCTACAAGCAATAAGCACAATGAAGTCAAATCTAAGAAAACTACTACGCAATGTGATATCAAATTCAAAGCTCCAGTTGCTGTTGGTGACCATCCAAGGAGAGTCTCCCATCAGTGATGTTCTTCATCTTTCTAGGGTAGTTTGTGTACATTGCATTGCAGGGTGGTGGTGGTAGGCAATAAATCTTGGTATAACGTGTAGTTAAAAGGCAGCAATTGGTAGGTTGTGACAGGAGCCTGTGGTGGTTCAGCCTCAGACGGCAACAAAGAACCATGCGGCCGCTCTCTCGAACCCCTACAGCCATGGGGCAGAATTGGGAGAAAAAGCAAAACTCATGGGTTGAGACAAAGGCAGTTTAACAGAACAGCAAAGGGAACAGGAAAACACCACCAATAACGCTGACAGAGGAATGTGCCACTGCTGAGTGACAGATTACAGTACCACCGCTCACCGACCGGACCGGGACACCCCAGCCCGCTCCCAAGCGGCGACTTCCTGCCCCCTCCCCCGGCAACTCCTGGCTACCGACTGGGCATGACTCCCATGGCATGGAATACCTGTGTCCCTGATGGAGCCTGGGCATGGCTTCCACGGGATGGAATACCTGTGTCCCTGATGGAGCCTGGGCATGGCTCCCATGGGATGGAATACCTGTGTCCCTGCCGGAGCCTGGGCATGACTCCCATGGCATGGAATAGCTGTGTCCCTGATGGAGCCTGGGCATGGCTCCCATGGGATGGAATACCTGTGTCCCTGCCGGAGCCTGGGCATGACTCCCATGGCATGGAATACCTGTGTCCCTGCCGGAGCCTGGGCATGGCTCCCGTGGGATGGAATACTTGTGTCCCTGCCAGAGCCTGGGGAAAATTAACCCTGTCCATACTGGAACTAGGACAAGCTGAATAGTTAAAGTCACATTCCATAATTTCAGCAAAACTACAAATACGGATATTTGATTGACTGCGTACACCTACAGCGCTGTCGTCTATAAATGCAGAGTCACAAAGGGCTCCTACACAAGCACATCCTTTTCCAATATCTACAAGTACAGTTTCAGAGGGTTCATCAGGATGTATTTCAAAATGACAAACATTTTGTTCAGCATCAAGACAAACATCTTGGGCCTTAATGTTGTTACTTTCACAAATAAATCGTATTGGTCCCGTACAACGCATGCGTTAACATCCATTGTTTGCCGTTTGTTCCCATGTTCTTGGGCCCACACTCTATGTTCTAATGGACAGAGCACAGTTCCACGGTGATTTAATCCCAGCGCAACGGTTGGGCATGTGGTGGGTATCGAAGCATTGCGTACTGTTATGACAAAAGCTGTGGCTTTACTGTTGGTGGGGGTCATAAGTGAACGTAAGACTGGAAATCCTTTTTCAAGGATTGCATTATCCCAGATTTCCTTTTGATCTCAGTGGGCCAGGCGCCCTCATGGCCTTCCCTTATAAGTGCTGCTGTGGTAGATTGCACCCAGAGCTGGGAAACACGTACGGTGCAGACTGCACTACAGTCACCGTATTGATTACCATAAATAATAGGCATTATCACTCCTCAGAGAAGGGTGAGCAATCCTCCAATGATTAACCCAATCTCCAGGGGAGGTGCGCTGGCATCATTCCCGGTATCGCTCCGGTCTTGGGAAAACAAGACCAGTCTCAGCAGGGTTTTTCCAAATGGGTGACCTCTTCATGGTTCCACTTGTTTAACTGGTCGGACTAAAAACAAAAGTTCCTTTACCCACTTGGAATGCCTCTGTTCTGTCTCTTTAAATGCCGTTGAGCTAAACATTTAAGGCCTTTTTGGCCTGGAATAGATTGCAATAAGTGCCATGTTCTGCAAAACCCCATTCTGCTATAACAGGGTCACGGGAGTGTACAGGCCCCACTGACTGGTATGTTTTTAATTCCTGTATGAGGGTTTTGACCGCCTCTTCATGTCCTGGCTTCCATTTCTGCAATTTTCCCCTTCATAAAAGTGAGTACAGTGGGTGAGCAATGACAGAAAATCCGGGTACGGGTTTCCTCCAGTACCTAAAGTACCCATAAGCTGTTATAATTCTTCCCTAGATTGGGGCATCTGCAATTGTCCTGGTTTCCTTAGGGTGTGCGGTGGAATTGCTGCACTACCTGCAATCTACAAAGTGCCTAAAAATTTTAATTCTCTAGTTGGTCCCTGGCATTTTTTCAGGTGGAAACTCAACTTTCTGCCACACTGCTGCTGCCACTCCCCCAGCCTTTCAGGGTAAGGTCCTCCCATCAGAATATCATCCGTACATTGGTAGGGTTTCACACCCTGAGGAAGTGGGACCGTCTGTAAAAACTCAGAAAGCACAGCACGAGCAATGGTGGGTCAAAGTCTGTAGCCCCGTGGGAGTCTGTTAAAGGTGCACTGCATACCTTCCCAAGGAAAAGTTGGTTTCTCTTTATCCTCCTCCTGCAAGGGGACCACAAAGACCATATCTCTGACATCTGTCACTGCCGCCGAATTGGCGCGCGGCTGCCGGTAGCGTGGCTATTAAAGCTGCAATACTGAGTACTGAAGCCATTAGCGGAGACGTGTTGGCATAACAATACATGATAATACATTATTATGCTGATAATCAATTCTCAGATGCCATCTCCCATCCCATTTTTAGACTGGACACATGGGTGGATTTTATGGAGAGTGGGTATATAATGCGCCGCTAGAAAGAGTCTGTTACTACGTCCGAAATTCCATTTTGTGCTGCAGCAGAGACGGGATCCTGCGGTACACTGGTAATTTCTGGGCTGTGCAGACGGCACACACTGTAGACTCCCAATTTCTACTGGGGTTGGGGTTGGTTCTTGTACCAAAGGACCCCACACTGCAGTCTGGCAGGTGACAGTTTCATCCAGTCAAAACATCGAAACCCAAAATATTTTCATTGTGCTTTTTGTGGAATAATTACTAAATTGGCTAAAAATACAAAAGCACAGCATTGTTCACACATTCAGGAAAAGTATAAAATCAAGAGGCTTCCAACGTAGGAAACAGCTGCAGCTGGCATGAAGAACACAACATCCGCGGTTCCCTGATAAGGTGCTTGTGAAGCTCCACGAGGTACGGGGTGGGATACGATTATTCCGTGGCTTTACCTTATGATGTATAGCACAGGATGTGTAGAACAGGATGATACCATGAAACAGATAAGCTGCCAATTAGCTGCCTGCTCCATACTCGGAGCCAACATTTTGTCAAATTTTGATGAAATGCTGTCCTTTGTGTGAACTTTGCTCATTATAAGGTCATTATAATACCAAAACACACCTCCATCCCAAAGGCTACCCGCCTCCAAGGTGCGACCGCTCCTCCTTGAGTCTGCGCCCTGAATTTTTCGTAAAGTCTACCTTTAAATGTGAAGTGAGAGAATTTTGCACCAATCATCATAATTAAAGTATTTATCACTAAAGTCACTCAAACTCCACTTTGAAGATAAAAAAATAGTATAAAAAATAGCCCGAGAGAGGGGGGATATCAGGGAAGACACCATGGCGAACCAGTCGAGGAGAACTCCATCACTGACTTCTGGGATCAGGCGACGGGCTGGGCCTTTCTTCCCCCCATAGGGACGCCTTTGGGTAAGACTTAGATTATACCGAGTGTTTCCTTGGGAAACTTAGAAATTTCTCTAGAGAATCTCTCTCCTACATTTATAGCCGGGCTGTATCGCTTATAACTCTGTCCCACGTTTTGTATATGTAATAACACTTACATCTGCACGTGCTTTGCAGACAGTGTGTTTATCACCGGCAATCCTAAGAACCGATATATCTGTTGTTTAAATAAACCGCACTGTTTAAGTAGCTGGTCGTTTGGGTTCCTCATTGAACGCGACCAAAGACTCGAGAGTGGCCGTGTTGGTTCACGAGCACGACTAGACTGAAGGTGCCGTCCACTATCGGTGTATCCAAATCGCAATAGTTTAATACATATTAAACACGACTGGACTGATAGTGCTGAATTGGGCATCACTCAGAATTTAAACCCAGCCGCACCGAGCCTCCCGCCTGGGTGAGGAGTGTTAGAATGCAAGGGGGTTTATCTTCTGCCAAAACCGGTTTGCCTCTTTCTACGCAACACTTTTTAACCACAAAGTGAGTAGACAACATGAGCTTCTCTCCGGAAGGACATAAACTAATTTTTGCAGTTTGGCAAATAACGCTTCCTCCGTTTACCCTGGTGAGTTTAACTCTTTGCTGCCCAGGTCGCATACCCAGCTTCTCGGCATCCTGTTGTGTTGGCATTGCAATGTGTGCTCCCGTATCTATTAGAAATGTCACCAGTTGTCATCAGGGACCAACTGCAACAGAACATAAGTTCCTCCTTCATTTAGTGGCTTTAATATTACATCATCTACCATGGCAGATATCAAGGTATCACAGGATTCTCCTCATGTGTGCATGGCTTGTATGCTGACAGCTTTCATGACAGCAGTGGAGAGCTCGCTTAGGGAACGTATAGGAATTATGGAAGGTTCACCTGGTTCCAAGGCATCTATTCCCCCAGCCCAGTAGGCTACCCTACTGGTGACAGAATGGGCCTCATCCACTGAGTCGGGTCCTGGGTTTAAGAAAACTCCTGGACCCCAATAACCGTTTGCTTCGTCTTGAAGCGCCTCAGTCGCCGCTGCTCAGGCAGGCATGCCACGAATATTCAGTTTCACCTGGTTTTCTGCCGTATTCCTCTTGTAAGCTTGCCGGTTGCCCTGGATCCCAGGGAATGGTTCACGTAGTATGTCGCTGAGCACCATCCCGAGGTCCCTCAGAGTATTCTGCTTTAATGATGGGTCTAGCCTCGTAGTCAGGGGAACGTGAGGGGAACAGGGGTCATCATTTCCCTCACCGTAGCCACCAGGATCACCCCAAATACCACCATTCTGATCATCTGGGGACACTATCAGTTTCCTAATTTGCATGGAGTTAGGGGGATGTGGGGCCCACATGAGCACCACGTCAATCTTTTCTTCCAATTTTTGTGTTTTCTTCCTTTCTTCCTGAAACTGCTTGTGTAGCTGCTTGATTTGAAGCACGCTAATAACTACTAATAGAAGGCCTTCCTGCCTTCTATTTCCTCTCTCAGATCTCATCTGTCTATTATTATCTTTCTTACCCTGACAGATGGCTTCTAGGCAGCTACCTAACATCCTACAAATGATTCCTTTCCTCTTGTGCATCCATCACAAGACTCCATGACCTCCCTCCCTTGGGCACCCTGTTGCAGCGCTCGTAGGAGAGATGCTCCAGTCACGTCATCATCTTTGTGCCCCTCAGTTGCACTCTCCCCAGTATGTCCAAGACACTCTTGCACAGAGGAGACCAGAACTGGACCCAGTACTCCAGGTTGGGCCTGACCAGTGCTGAATAAAGGGTAAGGATCACCTCCCCCCACCTGCTGACAATACTTTGCCCAATGCAGCCCAGGGTACCATTCATCTTCTTTCCTACATTGCTGGTTCATGTTCAACTTGGTGTCCACCAGAACCCCCAGGGCCTTTTCTGCCAAGCTGCCTTCCAGCGGGGAGACCCTCAGCATATACCGGTGCGTGGGGTTCCTCCTCCCCAGGGGCAGGACATGGCATTTCTCCTTGCTGAACTTCATGAGGTTCCTGTCAGCCCGTTTCTCCGGCCTATTGAAGTCCCTCAAGGGTTGGAAGCACAACCCTCTGGTGTATCAGCCATTCCTCCCAGTTTGGTGTCATCAGCCAACCTGCTGAGGGTACACTCTGCCCCATCACCAGGATCATTCATGAAGATTTTGAGCAGGACTGGACCCAGCATTGATCCTCGTGTACACTGCCAGTTAGTGGCTTCCAACCAGACTTCGTGTCACTGATCACCACCCTCTGGGCCCAGACTTTCCACCACTTTTCAGGCCATTTCTCTGTCTGCTCATCCAGCCCAGACTTCAACCGCTTCTCTAGGAGCATCTTATGGCAGACAGTGTCAGAAGCCCCACAGAAATCAAGGCAGACAGTAACCACTGCTCTCCCCTTCTCTACAAAGGCAATCATTTAGTTGGAGAAGGTTATGAGGTCAGTCAAGCAGGACTTCCCCTTGGTGAATCCGTGCTGACTGTGCCTGATGGGTTTCTTGCTCTTCATCTGCCTGGCAATGGTTTCCAGGATTAGCTGCTCCCTCGTCTTCCCATGCATCAGGGTCCCACTGACCTGTCTGTACACCCCCGGGTCCTCCTTCTTGCCCTTCTTGAAGATAGGACTGACATTTGATTTCCTCCATCTTTGGGCACTTCTCCCAGTCACCACGAGTGATCAAAGATTATCAAGAAGGGCCTTGCAATGACGTCTGCCAGCTCCCTCAGCACTTGTGAGTACATCCCATCAGGGTCCACAGACTTATGGATGTCCTGTTTGCTTAAGTGCTCACAGAATCACAGAATGGTAGGGTTGGAAGGGACCCCTGGAGATCATCTAGTCCAACCTTTCTGCCAGAGCAGGGTCACCTGAAGCAGGTTGCACAGGAACGCGTCTGTGGAATAATTACTAAAATGGTCAAAAATACAAAAATGCAGCATTGTTCACGCGTTAAGGAAAGGTATAAAATCAAGAGGCTTCTGAGGTAGAATGCAGCCGTGGCTGGCGTGCGAAGAATGCAACACCTGCGGTTCCCTGTACAAGGTTGCTTGCGAAGTTACATGATGTACGGGATGGAATGTGACCATTCCATGGCCTTGCCTTATGACGTATAGCAGATACGAGAACGAGACGGTACTATGAAACAGATAAGCTGCCTACTCACTACCCTGAGCCAACATTTTGTCAAATTTTGATGAAATGCTGTCCTTTGTGCGAACTTTGCTCATTATAAGGTCATTACAATACCAAAACACACCTCCATCCCAAAGGCTACCCGCCTCCAAGGTGCGACCACTCCTTCTTGAGTCTGCGCCCTGAATTTTTCGTAAACTATACCCTTAAATGTGAAGCAAGAGAATTTTACACCAATCATCATAAAGGTATTTATGACTAAAGTCACTCAAACTCCACCTTGAAGGTAACAAATAGTATAAAAATAGCCCGAGAGAGGGGGGATACCTAGGGAAGACACCATCACGAGTAAGTTGAGGAGAACTCCATCACTGACTTCTGGGATCAGGCGATGGGCTGAGTCTTTCTTCCCCCCATAGGGACGCCTTTGGGTAAGACTTAGATTATACCAGGTGCTTTCTCAAGAAACTTAGAAATTTCTCTAGAGAATCTCTCTCCTACATTTATAGCCGGGCTGTATCGCTTATAACTTTGTCGCACGTTTTGTATATGTAACAATACCTTTATTTGCACGTGCTTTGCAGACAGTGTGTTTATCACCGTCAGTCCTAAGAACCGATAGATCTGTTGTTTAAATAAACCGCACTGTTTAAGTAGCTGGTCGTTTGGGTTCCTCATTGAACGCGACCAAAGACTCGAGAGTGGCCGTGTTGGTTCACGAGCACGACTAGACTGAAGGTGCCGTCCACTATCGGTGTATCCAAATCGCAATAGTTTAATACATATTAAACATGACTGGACTGATAGTGCTGAATTGGGCATCACTCAGAATTTAAACCCAGCCGCACCGAGCCTCCCGCCTGGGTGAGGAGTGTTAGAACACAAGGGGGTTTATCTTCTGCCAAAACCTCTTTGGCCCCTTTCACGCAACACCGTCCAGATGGGTTTTGAATGTCTCCAGAGTTGGAGACTCCATCACCTCCCTGGGCAGCCTGTGCCAGGGCTCTGCCACCCTCAAAGGAAAAAAGTTCCTCCTCATGTTTAGATGGAAATTCCTATGCTCACGTTTGTGCCCATTACCCCTTGTCCTGTCCCCGGGCACCACTGAAAAGAGCCTGGCCCCATCCTCCTGACACCCCCCTTTCAGTACTTATAAGTGTTGATAAGATCCCCCCTCAGTCGTCTTTTTTCCAGACTGAAGAGACCCAAATCCCTCAGCCTTTCTTCATAAGAGAGGTGTTCCAGTCTCCTCAGCATCTTCGTAGCCCTTTGCTGGCCCCTCTCCAGCAGTTCCCTGGCCTTCTTGAACCAGGGAGCCCAGAACTGGACCCAGTGCTCCAGATGCGGCCTCCCCAGGGCAGAGCAGAAGGGGAGGATGACCTCCCTCCACCTGCTGGCCACACTCTTCTTGATGCCCCCCAGGATGCCATTGGCCTTCTTGGCCACCAGGGCCCATCACTGGCTCATGGGCATCCTGTTGTCCCCCAGGACTCCCAGGTCTCTTTCCACCGAGCTGCTCTCCAGCAGGTCACCCCCAACCTGTCCTGGTGCGGGGGGTTATTCCTCTCCAGGTGCACCACCCTACACTTGCTCCTGTTGAATTTCATAAGGTTTCTCCCCGCCCAACTCTCCGGCCTGTCCAGGTCTCTCTGGATGGTGGCACGGCCTTCTGGCGTGTCAGCCACCCCTCCCAGCCTTGTGTCATCAGCAAACCTGCTGAGGGTGCCCTCTGTCCCCTCATCCAGGTCATTGATGAACACATTGAACAGGACTGGAGCCAGTACTGACCCCTGGGGAACACCACTCGTCACTGACCTCCAACTAGACCCTGTGCCCCTAATCACAACCCTCTGAGCTCTATCTTTCAACCAGTTTTCTATCCACCCCACTGTCCATTCATCTAACCCACTCTTCCTAAGCTTCCCTCTGAGGATGCTGTGGGAGACCGTGTCCAACGCCTTGCTGAAGTCAAGGTAGACCACATCGACTGCCCTCCCCTCATCTCTCCACCCAGTCATGCCATCACAGGAGGCTATCAGATTAGTCAGACATGATTTCCCCTTGGTGAATCCATGTTGAGTACTTCTGATAGCTTTCTTTTCCTCCACATGCCTTGAGATGACACCCAGAACGAGCTGTTCCATCACCTTTCCAGGGATGGAGGTGAGGCTGACCAGCCTGTAGTTCTCTGGGTCCTCCTTCTTGCCTTTTTTGAAGACTGGAGTGGCATTGGCTTTCCTCCAGTCCTCAGGCACCTCACCTGTTGTCCAGGACCTTTCAAAGATGATGGAGAGCGGCCCAGCAATGACATCCACCAGCTCCCTCAGCACTCTCGGGTGCATCCCATCGGGGCCCATGGACTTGTGAATATCTAATTGATCTAATTGATCTCTCACTTGACCCTCCTCAACCCAGGGGAAGACTTCCTCTTTCCCTGATACTTTCCCCAAAGTCTGGGACTCCTGAGGGCTGGGCCAAGCAGCAAAGACTGAAGCAAAGGCGGCATTCAGTAACTCTGCCTTCTCCGCATCCTCCGTCACCATGGCTCCTGTCTCATTCAACAGTGGGCCCACATTTTCTCTGGTCTTCCTTTTGCCTCCAATGTACTTGAAGAAGCCCTTCCTGTTGACATCCTGTTGACATCCCTTACCAGGTTTAATTCCAAGGAGGCCTTGGCTTTCCTTGTTTCATCCCTGCACGCTCTGGCAGCATTCTTGTAATCCTCCCAAGGGGTCAGTCCCTTCTTCCACTTACTGTAAACTTCCTTCTTCCATTGGAGCTTTTTCAGAAGCTCCCTGCGCAACCATGCAGGTCTCCTGTGTCCCTTGGCCGATTTCTTGCTCTTAGGGATGCACCGATCCTGAGCTTGGAGGAAGTGGTGTTTGAATATCAACCAGCTCTCTTGAGCCCCTTTGCCTTCCAGAGCCTGAGCCCACAGGATCTCTCCAAGCAGTTTCTTGAAGAGGTCAAAGTTACCCCTCCTGAAGTCCAAGGTTGTGATTTTACTCCTTGTTGTTTTGTGAGTAGTACCCACAATCCTGAACTCTATCTTCTCATGATCACTACAGCCAAGGCTGCCCCCAACCTTAATGTCCTCCACCAGTCTCTCCGTGTTTGTCCCTACTAGGTCCAGTAGCGCTCCTCTCCTTGTTGGCTCCTGCACCACCTGAGTCAAAAAGTTATTGTCAATGCACTGGGGGAGCCTCCTGGCCTATGCGTGCCTGGCTGTGTGGTCTTCCCAGCAGATATCAGGCTCATTGAAGTCCCTCGTAAGAATGAAAGCCTGCGATTGCGAGGCTGCCTTCAGCTGTCTGTTTCCCTGACCAAATCGTCTTTTACCAAGGTCACTTCTTCCTTCCTAACCACAGCAATTTCCCTGGCTACAAGTGCATGAGTTAGCATACTGATTTGCAGCTTGTCTGCACGGGAGGAGGAAAGCCACAGCACCAAAAATAGAATCAGAAACAGGACAGTCTTTCTTAAGCCCAGAACTCCCTGGAAAGAGGGCCTTGAGCATTTGTGAGCAAGGAAATGTCATGCTGTTTTTTATTTCTACAGATGTTTTTTACAAAAAAGATTACACCAAGAATTTACATTATTTTTCAAGGTAGTTCACCTTCCTAATTATATCAAACCTGCAAGATTTGAATAGTGACTAATCATGCAGGCTATGCTGTGCTCAGCTATAGCAATTTCCATCTTTCGCTTTATGAGAAAATAGGACTTGCACTATTCCACTCCCATCTATCTTAGGTCATCTACAAATTCAACAAGCTGTGTGTTTTCATATCAGGAAACCCATACCCAGAGAAAGATTTGTGATTTGATAAAGAGAAAAAAAATCATAAATTGGATACTATGTGCCCTTCTCTCGATCTCTGGGACCTGGCCAGTCACTTCATTGCAGAAGTTTATCAGGCTGGTCTCCTTCTCGAATCTGTGGTGGCTATGCCTGGTGATTCTCTTGTTGTTCATGTGCCTGGAAATGGTTTCCAGGATTAGCTGCTCCTTCATGTTCCTAGGGATCAAGATGAGGCTGGCTGGCCTGTAGAGCCAAGTTGGCCTATGTCATTGGTGCCGCCTTGGAAAAGCAGCAGGGAGTAACAGTCCAAGGGCTGTAATAGCTTCAGCAGCCTCTCAGCAATGCACCTGTTGATCAAGGACAGCAGAAGGAGCTTTTTAGAAGCTTCCAGAGGTTTCTAGCAGCTTGTTGAGGGTCAAGGAATCCTGTGTCTCTCCTTATCTGGCACCCTCAGCTTCCTCAGAAGGTACCCCGGAGCCCCCTGGTGATCTTAGACAAAGCCCCCATTTCAAAACATTTCCAGGACATTGTTGGGCGAAGCCCCGAGGAACTTGGTTGGGAATTCAGTGCTCCTCCTCATGTGAGTGGAAGATTGGTCTAGAGACTTCCCAAGGTTCCTTCTGACCTGAATGCTTTGGTGTTTCTGCCACCACTGACACCAGTTAGTGCGATTCTTGTAGGCACGAATTCCTCCTCTGCACGTGGGTTAGCACCACGTGTGGCAAACCCAGCACCAGCCTCTCCTGTGGTGTGATGTTGGCTCTTGGGCCTGCAACATTTTGAGTTCCAGGTTTATTTGTGAACGGCTACTTGCTCAGATCACGCCCTCTTCACAGCCTGCAACACCTGTGCGTGACATCATGGTGACAAGTGAGAGTGACACAGGCAAAAAGCCATGGCAGGAGGATGACAACATTCTGACAACCGTGACATCCTTTGCACACCCAAGAGAAGCCAATAGGATTGGAAGAGTCTTAAACATCCCAGGGGTGCAGTTGTAAGGTCAGCTTTCTCGCTATTGGAGCCTGAGCGAGCTGGATTTGTTCCATCAGAAGAAAAGGCAACTTTGGGGAGACCACAGAAGAGCCTTTCCACACCTTTCAGGAGGTATCCGGAAGAGTCGGGCTCTTCACCATGGTACATGATGGGAGGATGATGGCCAATGACCAATAAGAATGTTTCCCAGAGAGCTGGTGCCATCTCCATCTTTGGAGGTTTTCAGGCCGAAAAATGAATAAAATCCTGCGCAAGCTGGTGCAACCTGACGGCTGACCCTGCTGTGAGCAGACGATTGGGCTAGAGACCTCCTGAGGTCCCTTCCAGCCTGAAGGATTCTGTGTTGCCATCAACTACAGGGCTTTTCCCTGATGATGGTAGGGAAAGCACTCAGGTTCCCGTGGCCCTGGAAATAATGCAGACCTGAGTATGGTCAGATCAACAGCAGTTTTGTGTCCCACTCCAGTCAGTCTTTCTCAGGTGAAGGGCTGCTTGGCAGATACCCCCACACAGCCATGACCTTATCCTTGGCTTCATCTTGTATTTTCTTTTTCCCTCTTTTGTCCCTCCCAAGTTCTTCCCTTGGATCATCCTCATGCCCTCCCATACAAACAGCCCACCCCTGTTAAAGCTTTCCTCGTTGGCTCTGGTTTTGCTTGTTTTGTCCCTTCGTTTGGTGTTTCTGGGATGGTCACCATGGTAATGCCTACCTTGGCCTGCAATTTCATTTAACTTGTATCTCCTCTTTTAATTTATTATCGGTCCTGTCCTTTAAATTCTTTATACTTTGTCCTTGTGAGAGACACCACAAGTCAGGTGGGCCATCTCTTGCTCACACTAACAGCAGGCACAATGGAGCTTCAGTCCAAGTGCACCTTGAGAAACTCGGGGATTAGGTCAACAGAAACCTCAAGAAGATTTCAAGGAGATGGGATCTTCTCCTTCTGATCTCCTAATCGTCTACGTTAGGGGACAAAACAACCCTGTACATCAAGGCAGGCTCAGACCTGAACTGAATGAGGAGCAACCTGGAGGAGAAGGGCCTGGGCATTACGAGCGATGCCATACAGGACAGTGGTGCTAAACATGAATATGGCCATGTGCACACTGGGCTGCACTGGGAGGAGCGTGGCCACCTAGGCAAGGGGAGTTATCACCCCCCGGACTCAGCACCGGTGTGGCCACATCTGGAATAGTGTGTCCTCACGTGGGGCTCTCTCTTCTGGAGGAGTGGGGAGGAACTGGAGCGGGCACACAGGAGGTCTACCAAGATGGGGTTAGGGACCATGTGTGGAAAGGCTGAGAGGTGGGGACCTCATTGGCCTGGTGAAGTGGCAGCTCAGGGAAGAATAATAGTAGCTTCAGAAAGCTTGACTGTTACTTTGGGAGATGATCGCATGGTTTTTGGTAGAGGGAAAGAGCATGAGAAAGGAAAACCACGAGAAACTGCAGTTTTGGATGCCCAGATGGAGGTGAGGAGACAGAAATGTCACTTGAAGGAAGGTGGTGCTTTGGTGCAACAGGTCACTCAGAGGGAGTCTGGGTTAGCCCATGAGTTTGCATTTGAAGGAACAGCCAGCGAGGATGGAGAGATGTCAGTAAAGGTAGGGAGATGCTGGGGTGAGAACAAGGTGGGGAAGTGTGTTGGGTGTCTACAGTCTGCAGGGAAAGAGGCGCAGGCACGGGACAGTGCAGGACAGCCTATGGTGGAGATGGCCAAGGGTGCTGGCAAGGCCGAGAAGCCCTGACAGAACTGCGCTCTTTGTCCCCTTGGCTACGGCTGATGTCTTTGCCACCAGGGCCTATGAGGAGACACATTGTCCTCATGGCACTGAGGCCATGTTGCCTTCTTGCGCCCCCCGGGGAGGCATCATACTCTTGTCCTTCACTTGGCACCACACACCCCACACCCCACGAAGAGCCCTGAGCCGTGTGTGATGGACGGGATCTCTCTTCTGAGGGCAAGGGCCTGGGGTCAGGGCTTGGCATTTGGCTTGGTAAAACACACCAAGGCTTTCCTCGGCATCAGAGCCGCCGGCGCTTTGCCTTTGCCTGCCTGTCACCACCGCCTCCAAACTTCTGTTCTAACGAGTCCACGGGGAGGCCGTCTTGGTAACGGCCCTCAGTGGGGCTCATTAATACTCCAAGACACTTCGGCGTTTCTTTCTGACTCCTTGAGCAGTTTGTGCAACCTCCTCTCAGCACTGCAGGCCCAGGGACTCCACACCAAAACCACCACGGGGCTCATTACAAGGCAGAGAGCCCTCATGTGCCTCGTCTCTTCCCATAATTTTCTTCAAGTCTTCAGGACTCCTGCAGCTAATTGCGGAGCTTTCAGATTGGTAGTTACAGAGGAAGACTTCAATGAGGACTTAATGAGAAAGGAGTTTTGCATTTTAAAGGCATTTGTTTTTATTTTCCGGTTTACTGAAGAAGCGATAGCAGCAGTCTCAAATTGGTATTGACCCAGAGAGTCACCTAAGCAGGTATGGGCAGGTGGGAAAAGCAGTCCCTTGAGGCCACACACTGTTGGGTCATCCTTGCTCCTCACCTCCCCGACCCCACCGTTTCTCTGATCGGCCCCCTGGGCCTTGCAGCACTTGTCCTCACATCAAACTGCTCCACTGAAGTCTGCAGCTGGATGTTATAGCTCCTTGGCAACAATTCCCCCCTGCTTTCCTCAGAGAACTGCCTGCACACAGGCACGGGAGGACTTCTCATTGCCTAAAGAACAAAAGCTCCACATGATGCAACTCAATAAGCTTTAAAACGCTCTCCTCTACCACATGCCAAGTCCAAGCTGCATGTAATGAGGTTCACCTTCCACAAGGGATATCCGTACAAGAACTGGTTTAGAGAGAGAGCTAGGAAAGGAGAGATGGAAACATAGTTAAGGAGATGCCTCAAGAGTTCATGAGACTTCTCAGAGAGGCAGCAAGTTTCTAACTCCCTGAAGGCCAACGCAGCAACCAGAGAGTTTGGAGGTGTCTGAATGATGAAAGAGCAAGGGGAGGGGGAAATCTGGAGAGCCACGGGAAGGGCGTATGTCCAGACAGTCTGCTGAAAAGATGCCCTTAGACACTGTCACTTAATCAGGAGAGGTGGGAACACCTGAAAGGTGAGGGAGACTCAACACACAGGGTAGTAGACAGAGTAGTGGCAATGCAAGTAGAGGGGAAGATCAATACTTCTCCTATGACTAGGCCACTTCCTGGAAATTCCCGTTGTGGCACAGTGGGGAAAACATTGTCATTTTATTAAAAGTACTCAACTGTTTCAACTGATGAGTATGAGCTTACAGTTAAAAAAAAAAATAGTTCAAAAAAAGTCGTTCACCTTCCCAGGCAGACCTCAGTCGCCTGACCATAAACATCCAGTGCCTTTTTGGGAGGCCCCATTGTATCCGAGGCATTTGCCTGGGACTGGCAGGTATCACAGAGGACCTGTGGGAGACCAGAGCCCCTCGGGAGCTGCAGGGGGAGGCTGGGCAGGGGGTCCTCACCATGAATACCCGCAGAGCCCTGAGCTGGTGGTGCTGCTCTGCGGAGTGAGCAGGCTCTGGTGCCCAAAAGCCACAGGGAGACGGACCCAGACACATCCCTTCTGAGCACTCACCATCTCCAGGGGCAGCGGTCACCTACATGTGAAAGCTCAGCCCAGGCCTTCCCCAACACATCAGCCCATGCCCTCCTGCCCTGAGCCCATAAAGAACCCAAGCACAGCAGCATGGCCTTGTAGGAGGACCCTCTTCAGCCTGTTCCTGACTTCAGCTTTGGAAGAAGAGTCCAACCTCCAGACACTTGCACTGAGGAAATTCCCCTTTATTACAGAGATGGGACACCGGAGTCCAGCTGTACCATCACACCAGAGACACATACAAAGGCCTCTGGGTCAGACAGACTGGCTTCGTGTCTCTGGAGAAGTGGGGTGGATGCAGACGTTCCTGGCCAAACAGGGTGATCACAAACCAAATGGCCAAAGCAGAGGAGGTTCCTGAGATGAACTGTAAATCACCTGTGAAGTGACAGAGGCAGCTTATTCCTGCTTCTGAATCAGCTTCTTCAGCATGTCTTTGAGCTCCTGGTCCTCGTGCTGTAGATGAGGGGGTTCATTGCTGGGGGCACCAGCGAGTACAGAACAGCCAACACCAGATCCAGTGATTGGGAGGAGGTGGAGGGGGGTTTCAGGTACGCAAATATAGTGGTGCTGACATACAGGGAGACCATGGCCAGATGAGGGAGGCACGTGGAAAAGGCTATATGTAGCACATACGTAAGTCCATGGGCCCTGGTGGGATGTACTCATAAGTGCTGAGGGAACTGGCAGATGTCACTGCAAGGCCACTCTTAATTATCTTTCACCACTTATGGTGGCTGGGTGTTGTGGTTTAGCCTCAGATGCCAACAAAGAACCATGTGCCGCTCGCTCAGATTTTCCCAATACGGGACAAATCAAAAGAAAAAGGTAAAACTCTTGGGTTGAGACAAAGGCAGTTTAACAGAACAGCAGAGGGAACAAGAAAAACAGCAACAATAACACAAATAAAGGAATATACAAACGTGATTACGGAACCGTCGCTCCCCGCTGCTCCACCAAACTGGACCCGGGACTCCCCAGCCGGCTTATAAGCAGTGACTTCCTGCCCCCTCCCTCGGCAGCTCAGTGAAGGCGTGGCTCACATGGCATGGAATACTGTCTCTTGGGGAGAATTAACCCTATCCCTGCCAGAACCAGGACACTGGGAGAAGTGCCCAAAGATGGAGGAAATCAAATGTCAGTCCTATCTTCAAGAAGGGCAAGAAGGAGGACCCGGGGGTGTACAGACAGGTCAGTGGGACCTTGATGCATGGGAAGACGAGGGAGCAGCTAATCCTGGAAACCATTGCCAGGCAGATGAAGAGCAAGAAACCCATCAGGCATAGTCAGCACGGATTCACCAAGGGGAAGTCCTGCTTGACTGACCTCATAACCTTCTCCAACTAAATGATTGCCTTTGTAGAGAAGGGGAGAGCAGTGGTTACTGTCTGCCTTGATTTCTGTGGGGCTTCTGACACTGTCTGCCATAAGATGCTCCTAGAGAAGCGGTTGAAGTCTGGGCTGGATGAGCAGACAGAGAAATGGCCTGAAAAGTGGTGGAAAGTCTGGGCCCAGAGGGTGGTGATCAGTGACACGAAGTCTGGTTGGAAGCCACTAACTGGCAGTGTACACGAGGATCAATGCTGGGTCCAGTCCTGCTCAAAATCTTCATGAATGATCCTGGTGATGGGGCAGAGTGTACCCTCAGCAGGTTGGCTGATGACACCAAACTGGGAGGAATGGCTGATACACCAGAGGGTTGTGCTTCCAACCCTTGAGGGACTTCAATAGGCCGGAGAAACGGGCTGACAGGAACCTCATGAAGTTCAGCAAGGAGAAATGCCATGTCCTGCCCCTGGGGAGGAGGAACCCCACGCACCGGTATATGCTGAGGGTCTCCCCGCTGGAAGGCAGCTTGGCAGAAAAGGCCCTGGGGGTTCTGGTGGACACCAAGTTGAACATGAACCAGCAATGTAGGAAAGAAGATGAATGGTACCCTGGGCTGCATTGGGCAAAGTATTGTCAGCAGGTGGGGGGAGGTGATCCTTGCCCTTTATTCAGCACTGGTCAGGCCCAACCTGGAGTCCATTTCTGGTCTCCTCAGTACAGGAGTGACTTGGACGTACTGGAGAGACTCCAACAAAGGACCCCAAAGATGATGAAGGGACTGGAGCATCCCTCCTATGGGAAGAGGCTGAGAGAGCTGGGACTGTTTGGTGTGGGGAAGAGAAGTCTCAGGGGGCATCTTTCAATGTACATAAATACCTGAAAGGGTGGTGCAAAGAGGATGGAGCCAGGCTCTACTCAGTGGTGCCCAGTGACAGGACGAGAGGCAATGGGCATGAACTGAAACACAGGAGGGTTCCTCAGAACATCAGGAAGCACTGTGAGGGTGACTGGGCCCTGGCACTGGTTTCCCAGGGAGGTTGTAGAGTCTTCCTCCTTGGAGATCTTCCAAAATCATCAGGACATGCTGCTGGCTAAGCACTCTAGCTGGCCCTGCTCGAGCAGGGGGTTGTACTGGATGATCTCCAAAGGTCCCAAAGATCTTTCTCTGATTCTCTGAAAAGCTGTTATAATGTCTTAGGTCTACATGATGAGTCTCACAGGATGAGCAAGAGCACCTAAATGCAACTTCCAGACAGATGGGTGATACCATTAACAATAAATTAATTAGCACCAATGGAGACCAATGAGGAAAGCCAATGTTCGGGTTTGAGAAATTCCCAGGAAGACTGAAAAGGAAAGGCTGGATCCCTGGGTGAAAAGTACTCCTTGTCTGGTTCGGGACGGCTTCCCGAGAGGCACATGCATCCCTGGATGGTGATTCGCTGGGCTGCACCAGGCAGCAGCCAGGTTTCCCGGCAGGGCTTTCCATCCTCCCTTCCAGAAATGGCCACATCTCTCCCTTCAGCGTTCATGGACCCCAAAATACCAGTTTAGGAAAGATTTCTATGTGAGGGGATGCTTTCCTCAGGCACATCTGTCCCCCTTGAATGCAGGTGCTTGTGCAGGCCTCGGGTGGGTGGCGCTTGTTTGGTGCCCACATTTGTCTGAGAGGTGGCTGGTTAGTGCCATTATCAAGGAGGGAGCAAGAGGTTGGGTCCCAGGACGAGTTCTGCCCACGGCAGTTGCAGCTCACAGCTGTGGTGTCTCAAGTCACTGAGCCACAGATGGAGTCTTTGATAAAAAAAAAAGCCTCGTACATGTTAATCACCACAATTAATGTGGGTGACATGATGCCATGATTCCAGCCCATATACTACCTTCAGGAGAAAAATGCTGATCTTCCTCTGCACTGACTGTCACTCCTCTTTCACATCTTTCCACATCCTGCTTAATTAAACTGCCCCCTTCTCAACTTTCTGCAGTGTGCCTGATGGCCCCTTTACCCAAATCCTTAATTATGTTTCTAACTGTCCTTTCCCATGCATCTCACTGAAGGTTTTCCACTGAGGTTACCCACTATGGAAAGTGGACCTCAGTGGAGGCAACGGACTTCAGATGCAGCTGAGGAATGTGTTTTATTTTTTACTAAACTATTCCTTTCTTTTTCTTTTCTTTTCTTGGCAGCTAAGAAACATCCTTCTGTGACTGCGGCCAGATGGTTTTCCCAATAAAGTAGGTGGGAACTGGTGTAAAGGCACCTTCAGCTGCAGAATTTAGTGGAAAAAGCTTAGATTGGAGAAAGGGTGATGCAAGTCCCAGGTGGCTGGTGATAGGAATGGCAGGGGGTGGGGGGGGGGGGCAGAGTTTGCCCACACAGTGTTGTACAGAAAGGATCTTTCCCACATATTCAGACTTCATCAGGAGACGCTCCGCATCATTGGGAATTGGGGAAGGCTGATACCACTTGTTCTGTAAGCAGAAAGGTAAAGAAAGCTGGTAAAAGAAGAAATCCTGTTCTATTGATATTTATGACTGAAATCTGAGTTTGGCGTCACTGCTGGATTCTCTCAAATCAGCCACACAAGACTTGAGGAATTAGGGAGAATTATGCAGGGACACTTGGCTTGTTATGGCATTTTGCATGTTAATGAACCCTCTGGTGCTAAGCTGCTAAACTGCGGATACTGAATGGGAGGAGGTGATTGTCCCCCTGTGCTCAGCACTGGTGAGGCCACACGTGGAGTATTGTGTCCAGTTCTGGGCACCTCAATATGAGAGAGATATTGAGGTGCTGGAGCGAGGGCAGAGGAGGGCAATGAAGCTGGTGAAGGGCCTGGAGAATAAATCTTATGAGGAGCAACTGAAGGAGCTGGGACTGTTTAGTTTGAGGAAGAGGAGGCTGAGGGGAGACCTCATCACTCTCTACAACTACTTGAAAGGACATTGTAGAGAGGTTGGTGCTGGTCTCTTCTCGCAGGTAATTAGCGACATAACAAGCGGGAATGGGTTCAAGCTGCAGAGTCCCCTTGCCTGCCCTGGGCCACCTGTGGGTTTTGGGGGGAGGAGCTCTGCTGAATGGGTTCAGCAGAGCTCGGGGAATGGGTTAAAGCTGCAGCAGGGGAGGTTTAGACTGGACATTAGGAAAAAATTCTTCCCAGAAAGAGTGGTCAGACATTGGAACAGGCTGCCCAGGGAGGTGGTGGAGTCACCATCCCTGAATGTGTTTAAGACTCGTTTAGATGTGGTGTTGGGGGATGTGGTGTAGGGAAGAACTTTGTAGAGCGGAGTTGATGGTTGGACTCGATGATCCCAAGGGTCTCTTCCAGCCTAAATGATTCTATGATTCTATGAATGAACCAGCCTTTCAAGAAGCAAAAGGCTTCCCTGAGGTCCATCCAAGTGTGGGGAGTGAAGGAGGTGAAGAGAGGAAGGTCAGCTCATGGGGCATGTTGAGCACTGTGTAGCCACCCCCAGCACTGGGCATTCCCCATCTCCCAGGTTGAGGCACACACACATGATAGAAAACCCTCTTTTGTGCAGGGACCTTCAGGCACATTCCCAGGGCAGACCTCCTCCTCCTCCACCCACAGACATCGATGACTTTCCATTTCTGAGCTCATACATGGTTGGAAGGACTTGCTAAAGCCCTCAACCATCACCTTGCTTCTTGCCAAGTTCCCTCCACCATCTCTTGCATCCCTACACCCTGCCAATCACTGCCTAATCACTAACTGAGAAGCTAAGAAGCTCTCAAGGCTTTCCATCTCTGGGGTCTCCCCAGTCACCATTCATGCATCCTAAAAACACCAGTGGAGGAAGTGCATCTTGGGGAGGGGAAGATCTCCCTGAGGAACCTCTGTGCTCTTTGAGCTCTAAGCGCTTGTGCAAGGTGCCCACCTTTCTATTGCAGGTGGATTGTCTGCAGTGGGCAGCGAATGAGGCAGGACTGCTCCCAGAAATGCCATGGGAGGGGAAGTGCATTTCTCAGGGAAACGGGGATGAAGGGTGGACATTCAGGATTATGATGTTCCTCTTCCCAAGTCACTATTACGTGTGACGAAGCTCTGCTTCCCCGGAAGTGGGCAAACATCTGCCTGCCGATGGGCAGCACAACATCACTTGGCATGTGCAGCTTTGCTTCACTTATTAAACTCTCTTTGTCTGGACTGATGAGGTCTCCTCATTTTGCCCTTTCAATGCTCTCCCCCATCCTGCTCTGGGGGCATGAGCGAGCGGCTGGGTGGGGGCTTTGCTGCCAGCTGGGGTCAGCCCACCATGCGATTTGCCTTATTTCTACTTCCACTAAAACCAGTAAGAGTAACTCGCTCTACAAGAACTTCTTCTTCTTCTTCTCCTTCTCCTTCTCGATGATGGTAAACTTTATTTCTTTAAAGCTATTCCTTTCATTCATTCTTCCTTGACAAGATAGTTACAATTTCTCAGAATTGTTTTCTGGCACGGTGGTTTTAAAGCAGTATTATTCCTCTCTTTTCAAACTCTCCTTTCATTTAATGGCAACACCTCTCAGGCAGTATTGTCCCTAAATCATTTCTACTATCTTTTATTCTCACTTTCAGTGCATGCATGTGGAGCTGTTTATCCTGGTTATCACATCTCTGACTAGCTCTTCCTTGTTTGCCAGTACGGGATCCAGGCGAGCACCCAGGGCCCTTGTTGGCCCATTGGGCAGCTCTATTAAGAAGTTGTCCCCAGATCCTCCAGTCTCTTTGCACCTTATTTTACCTGGCCTGCGAATGCCAGGACAATTACAGTCCCCCACAGAACTGGCTCATTGACCTGGAGACTTCCTTTTTTTGCTGACAGAAGACTGATCCTGCTTCCTCACCCTCATGGAACGGTTCATAACCGCCAACATGATGTCACCCTTCCTGGCTCCTCCAATCCTCAACGACAGAAGCTGCATCCGTCTGAGCTGCCTCTTCACACTGGGGGCATCCCCCATCTTCACCCTCCCTCATGCTCTCTTCTGCAGAGCCTCTGTCCCTCCACTGCAGCACCCCAGGTGAGACAGCTGTCCCACCACATCTCATTTCATCCAAACTCTCCCAGTGCTGGGAGGCTCCAGCTCCTCCTGTCTGTTCTCCAGCTCCTCCTGCCCATCCATGTTTGGGCTGCAGCATGTCAGGAGTGGCACCAGGGCTGGGGACAGGCTCGTTACAGGCCAAGGTGGCAACAGGGACCCAGGACCCTGCTCTGCTTCATACAATGGAGCGCTTGGCAAATGGCAACGTAACAAGGAAATGAGGTGCCCACAGACTGCCCTGCAGTCTCCAAGGCCAGAGAAACAAGACACTGGAGGCTTTTTTGTTTTAAAGTAATGGAATAAATGCAAATAAATAAGGTGTCACCAGTGCAGGGATGCGGAGATATCTTAGCTTTGCAGTGACTGGTGCTCTAGTAAATGTAGGGGATAGAGAGAGAGCTTGGAGCTCTGCACGCTCCAGAGATATATGTGACAAGGTGTGTTCAGGTGCCCTAAACATAGAGTTCTGCTGCCATTTGGGATGGCCAAGGAATGCCCCCTTCCCCCTCTGGACCTCAGCTGATGCTTGGGAGGTATGTGGGTGTTTCCAGAGATTTTGCATCAGAGCTTGCAAACACTGGCACAGGTCGTGGACCAACCCTGGCCCCTCTGTCGTCCCCAGGCTTCTGTGGGTGAGCAGCTGAGTGCCTGCAGAAGAAAGAGCAGGGGCTGAGAGCAGGGGCTCACCTGCCAGCAACGCTTTTGTGCAGCCATGAACTGAAGCTGGAGGAATCCTGGCTCCTGTGGCTGCGTGGGGTGCATGGGGGGAGCAGAATCCTGCTCCTTCCAGCTGGGGATGAGATGTCGGCATTGCCTCAGCTGAACCCCAGCCCCAGCTGAAACACGGCTCAACTGAACCGCCTCCCCTTTTCCCTGTCTCTGTGTCCTTTTTGTGAGGGGTCAGGAATGGCGGTGTCCAGAGGGGAACACCGACACCTCTCACAGAAAACCTCACTCTGGGAGGACAATTTCTGTTGCAGGAATCAGTCCCTCTCCACTGTTCAGAGAGGGACCATCAGTGATTATTTTGTTGGCTCCAAAGTACATTCCCAGGATGATCCTGCTGCCTTTCAGGCTCCGTCAGCCCTGGAGCCCCAGGGACACCTGGAGGGAGCCCAGCGGGGGCAGAGAAAGGGCTGCTGTGGGCTGGTCCTCTGCTGCTGAGCTGGGCTGGGCTCCTGGGATGGAGGGAGCTCCTGGCAAGTGGGCAGCGCTGCAGGGAGACAGCTCTGCCCAGGAGCAGCTCCTCTGTGAAGTGCAGCAGGGCTGGGGGCACTGAAGCAACAGAGATGTTACAGGCAGTGTGGAATGGGAGGATGCTGAGAGCTCACTTGGAGGGGGGATCTTCACAGCCCTTAAAAGAGGGAGTGTCTGGCTGCAGAGCAATGTATATGGGTGTCCTGGAGGGGTCTCCTAGAGCTGGCACATCCCAGAGTAGACAGGATGTGGCAGGATGGCTCTCAGGGTTTCTTTCATGTGGAGAAGGACGTGCTGCAGAGCAGGGCTTCCCTGTGGACCCGCGGAGGGACAGGGCATCACAGCTCCCTTCTTCCAGGGTAGGCTGCAGGGCTGCAAAGCCGCGTGTGCAGCCAGGGGTGCCCAGAGCCGTCCTTGAGAGCAGGGTCCCTGCACCCCAGGGGTCTGTGTGCCGGGACCCTCAGCACTCAGCATTCAGCCTGCCCAGGGAGCTCCTCACAGCGCTGTGGGGAGAAGCTGTGGGTGGAAGGAGGACCTGCAGCAGGGCAGGTCGAGAGGGTGCTGCGTGAGTCAGGGCTGTTCACAGCTCCACATCACTCCCAGGACATTTGCAGAGGGTCCTTTTCAAGGACACCAAGGCAACCATTCCCCGAAAGGGAAGGTATCTGTGCTTCGAGGTTTCTTCTCTTGGTTGTCTGGGTGAGCAGTGGGAGATGGGAATTAATTTCTCTGTTCTGGAGAAGGCACTGAGACCAGCTCTTATTAGGACTTGTCTGAGCTGCTCCTCAGGCCCTGCACACACAGAGACATCCCTGGGCAGTGCCCTGCTGCCAGGAGGTGCCTGCAGGGCAGAGTTGAGCCCCCAGCCGGTGGGATGGGGTCTGTGAGCACGGACAGGGAGCAGATACGGGGACAGAGAATGAGCTGCCGGCAGGGACACCTCCAGTCCTCCAATGTGGTACACAACACCACATCTAAAAGCACCTGCCGTGGAATGTCACTCTGTGAGGTGGTCGGTACAGGGCAGTAAGAAGAGGGCTTCACTGTGTGCCCATCTTTCTTTCTGTTTCATCTAGTGGGAGCATTGTGATATTCTTCCTTGTTTCTCCATAGGTACACATTGCTCTTGCTCTCTGGGGTTTGGGTGGGGGTGCAGGTCAGCTTCTTTTCTGACACTGACTCTGGGGGACCTGCCCTGGATTTGTGTCTCAAACCTTCTCACCATCTTTTCCCTCTTAAACAGGCCCTGATGCCCTCAGGCAGCAAAAGTCCAACAGCAAATGATCAACGGTAGCTCCGTCCCTGAGTTCCTCCTGCTGTCCTTCACAAACCTGCAGGAGCTGCAGCTCTTGCATTTCTGCTTCCTTCAGGACACCACATCTTTCAACCAATTCACTGGGAGGTGTTTCTGGGCTGCAGGCTGCTCTCCACAAGAGCTCTCCCATAGCGTCTCTATGTTATCTAGGAGGCCCGTGGAGAAGACACCTCAGTGCTGAGGCCATCGAAATGCCACTGGATGGCTGTAGGTGGGCAGCTTCAATGAGCCCTCTGTATCCCTGGCTGGAAGGGGAGAGCTGAGATTGTGCTCAGGTATGATGGGACGGGATGGGAAGCTGGAGATCTGCACGTTGAAACTGGCTTCCTCTGCTGGTAGTAGTGCCCAATTTTCAGTGTGATCTTAGTCCAGCTCAAAGAGGTGCCGGCATGGGGCAGCTAAGTACAGGACTGATGGACAGACTGGCTCTCCTCACTCTGAACCAAGGGGCAGCCTCTTTGCAACTCAGCACCCACAAGGTTTCACGTGGAGTGCAGCCGAAATATCAAGGATTTCTGCCTTAAAACACTGCTCAGGTGTGGTTGGGCTACAAGGACAAAATAAACAAAACAAAATCCCCAAAACTCTGCTCTGCAGTTGGGTGATTTGGGAGCGACAATGTTGAAAAGCTTTTTGATATCATGAGAGGATTTAATCTGAGATGTCACCGTGTTCCTATTTACCCCTTGCTGCAAGGCAGGACTGACGCCTCCTAAGCCAACAACAGAGCCCCCTGCTCCCAGTGACACCCTCAGACAGCCCCAAAGAAAGCTCAAGAAAGGGACCTGGCAAAGGTGTTCCTGAAAAGGGGAGAAACACTTCAAGGGATTTCTATGAGGAACAGAGTAGGTTTTACCCAGAGACATCTCCCCTAACTTCTCCGTGCCTTTTCTTCCATGGATAGTCATCCATGCCTAGAAGCACCAAATATCCAACGGCAGCTCCATCACCCAGTTCCTCCTGGCATTCGCAGACACACGGGAGCTGCAGCTCCTGCACTTCGGGCTCTTCCTGGGCACCTACCTGGTTGCCCTCCTGGGCAACAGCCTCATCATCACCACCATCGCCTCTGACCACCGCCTGCGCACCTCCATGTACTTCTTCCTCCTCAACCTTGCTGTTCTTGACCTGGGCTCCATCTCCACCACTGTTCCCAAATCCATGGCCAATTCCCTCTGGGACACCAGGGTTATTTCCTATGCAGGATATGCTGCCCAGGTCTTTGTCTTTTCCTTTTTGATGTCAGCAGAACTGTATCTTCTCACCGTCATGTCCTATGACCGCTACGTTGCCATCTGCAAACCCCTGCGCTACGGGACCCTGATGGGCAGCAGAGCTTGTGTCCACATGGCAGCAGCTGCCTGGGGCGGTGGGTTTCTCCACGCTCTCCTGCACACGGCCAACACATTTTCACTGCCCCCTCTGCCAGGGAAATGCCATAAACCAGTTCTTCTGTGAAATTCCCCAGATCCTCAAGCTCTCCTGCTCCAACTCCTGCCTCAGGGGAGCTGGCCTTCTTGTGGTTGGCGTCTTTGTGGACTTTGTGTGTTTCCTTTTCATTTTTTTCTCCTATGTGCAGATCTTCAGGGCCGTGCTGAGGATCCCCTCAGAGCAGGGATGGCACAAAGCCTTTTCCATGTGCCTCTCTCACCTGGCCGTGGTCTCCCTGTTTGTCAGCAGTGGTATGTTTGTCTACCTGAAGCCCCCCTCCATCTCCTTGCCATCACTGGAGCTGATGATGGCTGTTCTGTACTCAGTGGTACCTCCAACTTTGAACCCCGTCATCTACAGCATGAGGAACAAGGAGCTCAAGGATGCAATTAGGAAAATGATTTCTTGGATGCTTTTCAGTAGTTGTGAACTTCCCTTCTCCCTGCACAAATGACTCCCAGGGTATCCCATCCCAGGCCCGTACTATGAGTTTTTTAGTTATCGTGTTCATCATTAGGATTACATAGGCCTACAGGACAGCTGGGTAGGGACTCTATCAGGGAGTGTAGCGATAGGACGAGGGGTATTGGTTTTAAACTGAAAGAGGGGAAATTTAGATTAGATATTAGGAAGAAATTCTTGGCTGTGAGGGTGGTGAGCCCCTGGACCAGGTTGCCCAGAGAAGCTGTGGCTGCCCCGTCCCTGGAGGGGTTCAAGGCCATGTTGGACGGGGCTTGGAGCGACCTGGGCTGGTGGGAGGTGTCCCTGCCCAGGGCAGGGGGGTTAGAACTAGGTCCCTTCTAACCTGAACCATTCTATGATTCTGTGATTATCATCACCAGTATTCTTCTCATTATCATCACAATAGTTGCTGTCGTTATCATTTTGTGGTAATTTGTGGTTATTTTGTCCCTACACAAATGTTTAGACTCAACCTGCTTCTACCGAGGAATGAACGTGCGCTTTCTCGCTTGGAGCCCATATAAATGTACATCTAACAGTGAGTCAGAGCTGGCTCCCACACAGCATCACCGTAATAAAGTGTGACCACCTCAGTGCACTGCCCCAAGGTTGGGCTCTTCTTCCAATGCTAGTGCTAAGAATAGGCATGAGCAAGTGCTCCCGCAAGGGGCCTGTTTCTTCACTGATTAATGAGCAAAGAACTCACTGTCACATTCTGACTTGTTAGACACTGAGGGCTGGATTTAGGACTAACCCCATCTACTTACAATGGAGATGGTGAGTGATCACCGAGGTATGTACCCCGGGCTTTCCCATGCAGATGATGGCGTTAAGGAAGGGAATCTGGAGCAGCCTTCAGACCCCAGGGACCTCCATGGCCAGTGTGTACCTGGGGTGGGCAGCCCCATGCAGTGAGAGATCGCCCAAGGTGGGGCCATTCAAAGGACAAGTGCTAAACCCAGGTACCTGCAGGGAAACAAGGACTCTGCTGTCCCAGAGGAGGAAATGGTGGCCCAGCAGGCACAAGGAAGGGAGGCAGGAGAGTCATTCATGTCCCCCTCAATCAGGACTGAACATCTACTCTTCCTCCATCAGAGGCCCTTCAAGCACCTGCCACGTCCACAGGATGTAGCTTAGCAGCAGTGATCCCCACCTGGCTCCCATGGGACAGCGGGGGGCACAAGGAGAGGTTCAGGAAGGACCAGGAAGATCAGATGAAGGAGGGAGAGAGATGAGATGAGAGCTGACCTGGGTTAGATATTGCACTGGAGAAAATGCCCGTGTTCAGCTCATTCAAAACTCTTTCCAGACCGTGGATACCCTGAAGCATGCTCACAGTGCAGAGTCAGACGTGCTTGCTGTCCTGGTGCTCCACCAGGCCTGGGCAGGGGCTGAAGAAGGACTGGTGTCTTCCACTCCCCATCCCTTTGTGCCCTTGTCCCTCATGAAGGGTGACATCGCGACAGCGGCTGGCAGCCTGTCAGGGCTTGCACCGATGGAAGCATGACCCAGCAGCTGTGTGAGTTTGCTGCTGTCCCTCACTCAGTCCCTGTGCCTAGTACATGGCCTTGAGACGGCCTCCCCCACCCTATGTGCTGGCTTTTACCCCCAAAAGTCACCCCTGTCCCGGCCAGTCCAGGGAAGGGCTGATCGTTGCAGTGTAGCCAACCCCATCTATACTGGGGGAAGATACAGCCACCCCCAGGCTCACACATTCCCAGACCCTGGCAGATCCTGGGCTTGGGCCATCTGCAAACTCTTGCGCACCATGATCTGTTGTGCAGACCATGTCAGGGGGATGTTTCCCCTCCCCTGAATGCACCCTGCACCATGCGGTGCCTTCACACGTTGACTGTGGGGCCACATGTGGGGCAGGGGGGTTGTGCTTGTGCAGGGATGAGGATGTGAACAGGAGCCACACTGCCAGGACCTTCCAAAATCTCTAAACACCAGCCAGGCACGGCTGTTCCCCCAGTCACTGTGATGACTCTGGGATTCCAAGAGGCGCCATGGGTTGGAAGCGTAGGGTGGGCACCACAACCCCCAGCTCTGCCAGCAGACCTTCTGAAGCCAGAGCAGCTTCCAAAGGTTGGAAGGAGACTCACTGCTACTCCTGGGGTTGGGAGTCTCTTGGGGCCT
Organism: Alca torda; assembly: GCA_008658365.1. Lineage (NCBI taxonomy): Eukaryota > Metazoa > Chordata > Aves > Charadriiformes > Alcidae > Alca > Alca torda. The sequence continues at coordinate 61,821 of CM018100.1, read as the reverse complement.
GCAGCCACTGGCACCACCCGCCAGGAGCCACAAAACACAGTGGCCAGCGTCGATTCCTGCACCAGACCTCGCAGTGCCTCCCTCCTATGTGACCTTCGTCTCTCAGGAGCACCACTGGGTGTGAAGGGGAGCTGCTGGAGTTCTTCTCTGCTGACCCTCATGGCCCCCAGGTCTGCCCTGGTGCCAGCTCACAACCACTCCCACAATCCTTCTGCAGTCCATGTCTCTGCCTGGAGCTGGCCGCCGTGGTGTGCCTGCGTGGCCCCGAGATCCCAGAGAGTCACGGCTTGGAGACCACGTTGTGACTGTCCTTAATCTGAGTGGGGCCGATGATCTGGCCGGGGATCATGACAGAATGGACAGGACAAGAGACGGCAAGGACAAGAAGCAGGAAGGGAAATTGCAAATGAGATTAAGGAAAGAAAAAAAGTATATATACTTATTTTCTATATACGTATATATAATCAGGATAGTGGGTAAGTACAAGTTCAGGGGTGCAAAAATTTTCAAAATTCACCTGGAGAACGTATTGACCAACCAAATGTAACTCTAAATATCTAAATGCTCATAAGATATGATGGTGCTGGAGACCTCCAGGGGTCCCTTCCAAGGCAAATCCTCAAGGAGGAAGGGGCTGGACAGAGTGGTAGGGAGGGGGGACACTGCTGTGTGTTGAGGCATTGCTGGCATTTGTAATCCCTGTCCACCCCTTTCCTCAGAGTTGCACAATGAGTGAGGTCACCCTCAAAAGGAAGTCCTGCTCCATGGGCACCAGGAGGCCAACTGCTGTGGGGAAACATCAGAAAAGTTCTCAGAAACACCATCACAGAGCCACCAAATAGTTGGGGTTGGAAAGCATGTCTGGAGATCAGCTAGACCTCCTTTTAATGCTAACCCATAAGCTCTCAGTTGGCTCCTCACCCATCACGAGGCAGACGTCCAGGCCCTTCAGCTGCTCTCTCACATAAAGGGCAACTCTTCCTCCTCCTTGACTTCCCAGCCTGTCCTTCTGTGAAAGAGCTTGTGTCCTTCTGTTGCAACACTCCAGTCCAGGGAGTCATCACACCACGTCTCCATGATACCAGGAAGATCACAGCCCTGCAACTACCCACAGATCTCTAACTCACCGTGTGCATTAGTGTACGGGCACTTCAGCATGTTGGGTTCCTGAACAGGGTTTGGGGAATTTCTCCATCATGGTGCCTTGAAGGCACTTCTGCTGACAGACAAAGATTTCAAAGAGCACTTCACAAAAAATGATTTTTTTATTTTCATGGGTGTATTTTATTCCTTTTCAGTTTTGAGAAGAGATGGTAGCAGCATTCTCCGGTTGATATTGATCCATTGTGCCTCCTAAGAAGTTTGAGACCGGCAGGAGAAGCAGTCCCTTGAGGTCTGAGACTGTAGGGACAACCTTGTCCTTCCCTGCCCAACCCTGCAATTTCTCTCATGAACCTCCCACCCGCCTTCCTTGGAGAACTGACTGCACAAAGGCAAAGAAGGGTTTTTCCTATTTTTCAGTAGCAGAGTCGACGATTCCTTCTTAGAAATGAGACCTGTAGTTGTGTCACCAGGCCTGAGCTTCTCATGGGCACAGCAGCTCCTGGGGTAGAAGAGAGGGGGTGTTTTCCACCCCACCAGCCCCAAGCCTGAAGAGCACCAATGGCATGAGGAAATGGAGGCCAATCACTCTCTTTTTCACACCTTTTGTCCCTAGGATAACAACCTCCTCCTTGAATGCCTTACGTGCCCCACTCCCCAGGGCAGCACAAACATCCTGGTCCTGGGGCACCGTTTCCAGAAGGCCTCTGGGTCAGACAGACCAGGCTCTTGCCTCTGGAGAAGTGTGGTGATTCCTAAAACTTGTTTACAGAGACAGTGTTTAAGGGCAGGAGAAAAGGACCAAATCACCAGGCCTGGCCTGAGATAAACTCAGGCAGTGGATGAGTCTCTTTAGTGCCTCTTTGAGCTCCTGGTTCCTCATGCTGTAGATGAGGGGGTTCGCTGTGGGAGGCACCACTGCGTACAGAACAGCCACCACCAGATCGAGGGAAGGGGACGAGATGGAGGGAGGCTTCAGGTAGGCAAACATGGCAGAGGTGGCAAACAGGGAGACCACGGCCAGGTGAGGGAGGCACGTGGAAAAGGCTTTTGTGCCGTCCCTGCTCTGAGGGGATCCTCAGCACGGCCCTGAAGATCTGCACGTAGGACAGGACAAGGAACAGAAAACACCCACAAGCTACACAGAGACTGACCACAGTAAACCCAGCTTTCCTGACACAGGAGTCCGAGCAGGAGAGCTTGAGGAGCGGTGGGATTTCACATAAGAACTGGCCCACAGCATTGCCTTGGCAGGATGGAATTGAAAATGTGATTCCAGTGTGCAGCACTGCCTTGAGGAAACCACCGCGCCAGGCAGCTGCTGCCATTTTGGTGCATGCTTGGCGGTCCATGAGGGTCCCGTAGTGCAGGGGTTTGCAGATGGCAATGTAGCAGTCATAGGCCATGACAGTGAGAAGATAATATTCTGAAGAAACAAAGAAGAGAAACCAAAAGACCTGGGCAGCGCATCTACAGCAGGAAATAACCCTGGTGTCCCAGAGGGAATTGGCCATGGATTTGGGGACAGTGGTGGAGATGGAGCCCAGGTCAATGAGGGAGAGGTTGAGGAGGAAGAAGTACATGGGGGTGTGGAGGTGGTGGTTGCAGGCTACAGTGCCGATGATGAGGCTGTTGCCCAGGAGGGCAGCCAGGTAGATGCCCAGGAAGAGCCAAAAGTGCAAGAGCTGCAGAAACACATCCTGTGTTTCTGTGAATGCCAGGAGGAGGAACTCGATGGTGCAGCTGACGTTGGACATTTGGTCCCTCCAGGGATGGGTGACTGTCCAAGGAGGAAAAGACAAGCTCAGAGAGACTTGTTTGAACAAAGCCCATTGCATTTAACAAAACTCCCCACAGTACCTTCTCAGTTCTCTGGGGGACCTTCCATCAGTTCTCCAGCTTAAACTCCAGTTTGGGCTGAAGAGGTGCCCCGTGAGGTTCAAGGGAGTTGCTCCGGCTCTGCAGCAGGGTTAACACAGAGCTGGCAAAAGCCGTTTGGTTGCTGTTCCAAGGGCAGGACGCCCTGAGCTGAGTAAGGAGTACTTAGTCTTGTTACCCAGCAGGTATATTCCCAGTGACCATCATGAGAGGTGAAATGAGGACCATGCCCAGCTGCTTCTTGGAGGCAAGAGGACAGGATTCATATCCTCCTACTCTTCCTTCTTTAAAAGATTTCAGTCACGTCACTGTCAGCTCTCTCTCAAGGCAAGGAAAGGGAGCAGGCAGAGGTGGTGTGGCACATTGCAGAGGGCTTTATCCCTGTCCTTATGTCAATGCACCACACGCACTATTTCTCCAAGCACTCAATGAATAACACAGTCCAAGACACGCTTGCGTGTCAATGCAAGCATTTTTTGAAAGGTGAAGGTTCAGCAGTTTCCCTGCCTGTTCTGCAGGAGATGAGGGGGAGCAGGGGAGTTTAGACTCTCTAAGTACAGACTCATTTTCTTTTCAGATGCCTGCATCTTGCCTTCATTGCAACAGCAGAAATTCTCGGCTTTGCCGTAGCTCTCAGGGTAAACGCTGCCAAGCCACTCGAGACCAAAAAAGCTCCCTGTAACCTAGTGCAGACTCCAGAGAGCGAGTGTGCTTGTTGGTCTTGCTCGCAGCTGCCCCGTGCTTACACCTCTCCCAGCTGGAGGACGACTGCACTCAGAGGTTGCTCTGCAAAGGACTCAGGACTCTGCTAAGAACAGGAGAGTCCAGTTTCAGAGGGCAAATCTCCAAAGTGCTGTCTCTTTCTCAGCCCTGCCAGGGAGAGCGGCAGGGAGGATGTGAAGAGGCGCCTGACTCAGATGTGAAAACCAGGGACTGTCACCTACCAGTTGGAGCTTGTCCATGTGGAAACCAGTGAGGAGTGGCGTTCCGCAGGGGTCAGTGCTGTTTAACATCTTTGTCAGCGACATGGACAGTGGGATTGAGGGCACCCTCAGCAAGTTTGCCAACAAGACCAAGCTGTGTGGCACAGTCGACATGCTGGAGGGAAGGGATGCCATCCAGAGGGACCTGGACAGGCTGCAGAGGTGGGCCCGTGCCAACCTCCTGAAGTTCAACCAGGCCAAGTGCAAGGTCCTGCATGTGGGTCATGGCAATCCCAGGCACAAATACAGGTTGGGCGGAGAATGGCTTGAGAGCAGCCCTGAGGAGAAGGACTTGGGGGTGTTGGTGGACGAGAAGCTCAACATGAGCAGGCAATGCACACACACAGCCCAGAAAGCCAACCGCATCCTGGGCTGCATCAAAAGAAGCGTGGCCAGCAGGTTGAGGGAGGTGATTCTGCCCCTCTACTCCGCTCTTGTGAGACCCCACTTGGAGTACTGTGTCCAGCAGCACAAGAAGGACATGGGTCTGTTGGAGCGGGTCCAGAGGAGGCCACAAAGACAATCAGAGGGCTGGAGCACCTCTCCTATGAAGACAGGCTGAGAGAGTTGGGGTTGTTCAGCCTGGAGAAGAGAAAGCTCCGGGGAGACCTCATAGCGGCCTTCCAGTACCTGAAAGGGGCCTACAGGAAGGATGGGGAGGGACTCTTTATCAGGGAGTGTAATGACAGGACAAGGGGGAACGGTTTTAAACTGAAAGAGGGGAGATTTAGATTAGATAGTAGGAAGAAACTCTTTACACTGAGGGAGGTAAGACACTGAAACAGGTTGCCCAGAGAAGTTGTGGCTGCCCCATCCCTCGTAGTGCTGAAGGCCAGGCTGGACGGGGCTTTGAGAAACTTGGTCTAGTGGGAGGTGTCCCTGTCCATGGCAGGGGGTTGGAACTCAATGATCTTTAAGGTCCCTTCCAACCCAAACCATTTGATGATTCTATAATTTTTCTATTGCACAGGACTTCTTACAGGAAGTCTGGGGGAGGACCCCAACCAGTGCAGTCTGTCCTGTCTTCTCATTAAGCTTAATTTCTAACTCTTTCCTCTGCAGAAAGAGGGTATGTCTCTTCTGCGTTAAGCCATGTGAAGCTGTGTGAGCACCGTGGTGTGAGTGCAGCAACTGGAGCAGGACCAGGCCGTCAGACAACTTGTATGTCGTTAGTGCCAGCAACTGAGAGACTGGAGTGAGACAACTTAAGAGTGTGTTTTTGTGTGTGTGTGTGTGTGACTGGGGTGGTCTGCACCAGCATCTGGAATGGGGCTGTTGCCTTAGGGGCTCCTATTTCCAGGTGTCTGCATCTGGGGAGGCTGGTATCCAAGGACAGCTATTGAGGAGACTGAGTGTCCGAGCCCAGCTGTTGGAGGGATCCATCCTGTAAGGGTATATATATAGGATAGGATAGGATAGGATAGGATAGGATAGGATAGGATAGGATAGTTCAGTTGGAAGGGACCTACAATGATCATCTCATTGATGATAACCTACACTGATCATCATACAAGGAGCACTCCTGGACCTGGTACTGACAAACACGGAGGGACTGGTGGAGGACATTAAGGTTGGGGGCAGCCTTGGCTGTAGTGATCATGAGAAGATAGAGTTCAGGATCGTGGGTACTACTCACAAAACAACAAGGAGTAAAATCACAACCTTGGACTTCAGGAGGGGTAACTTTGACCTCTTCAAGAAACTGCTTGGAGAGATCCCGTGGGCTCAGGCTCTGGAAGGCAAAGGGGCTCAAGAGAGCTGGTTGATATTCAAACACCACTTCCTCCAAGCACAGGATCGGTGCATCCCTAAGAGCAAGAAATCGGGCAAGGGACACAGGAGACCTGCATGGTTGCGCAGGGAGCTTCTGAAAAAGCTCAAGTGGAAGAAGGAAGTTTACAGTAAGTGGAAGAAGGGACTGACCCCTTGGGAGGATTACAAGAATGCTGCCAGAGCGTGCAGGGATGAAACAAGGAAAGCCAAGGCCTCCTTGGAATTAAACCTGGTAAGGGATGTCAAGCTCAACAGGAAGGGCTTCTTCAAGTACATTGGAGGCAAAAGGAAGACCAGAGAAAATGTGGGCCCACTGTTGAATGAGACAGGAGCCATGGTGACGGAGGATGCGGAGAAGGTGGAGTTACTGAATGCCGCCTTTGCTTCAGTCTTTGCTGCTTGGCCCAGCCCTCAGGAGTCCCAGACTTTGGGGAAAGTATCAGGGAAAGAGGAAGTCTTCCCCTGGGTTGAGGAGGGTCAAGTGAGAGATCAATTAGATCAATTAGATATTCACAAGTCCATGGGCCCCGATGGGATGCACCCGAGAGTGCTGAGGGAGCTGGCGGAAGTCATTGCTGGGCCGCTCTCCATCATCTTTGAAAGGTCCTGGACAACAGGTGAGGTGCCTGAGGACTGGAGGAAAGCCAATGCCACTCCAGTCTTCAAAAAAGGCAAGAAGGAGGACCCAGAGAACTACAGGCTGGTCAGCCTCACCTCCATCCCTGGAAAGGTGATGGAACAGCTCATTCTGGGTGTCATCTCAAGGCATGTGGAGGAAAAGAAAGCTATCGGAAGTACTCAGCATGGATTCACCAAGGGGAAATCATGTCTGACTAATCTGATAGCCTCCTGTGATGGCATGACTGGGTGGAGAGATGAGGGGAGGGCAGTGGATGTGGTCTACCTTGACTTCAGCAAGGCGTTGGACACGGTCTCCCACAGCATCCTCAGAGGGAAGCTTAGGAAGTGTGGGTTAGATGAATGGACAGTGGGGTGGATAGAAAACTGGTTGAAAGATAGAGCTCAGAGGGTTGTGATTAGGGGCACAGGGTCTAGTTGGAGACCAGTGACGAGTGGTGTTCCCCAGGGGTCAGTACTGGGTCCGGTTCTCTTCAATATATTCATCAATGACCTGGATGAGGGGACAGAGTGCACCCTCAGCAGGTTTGCTGATGGCACAAGGCTGGGAGGGGTGGCTGACACGCCAGAAGGCCGTGCCACCATCCAGAGAGACCTGGACAGGCCGGAGAGTTGGGCGGGGAGAAACCTTATGAAATTCAACAGGAGCAAGTGTAGGGTGCTGCACCTGGGGAGGAACAACCCCCCACACCAGGACAGGTTGGGGGTGACCTGCTGGAGAGCAACTCGGTGGAAAGAGACCTGGGAGTCCTGGGGGACAACAGGATGCCCATGAGCCAGTGATGGGCCCTGGTGGCCAAGAAGGCCAATGGCATCCTGGGGGGCATCAAGAAGAGCGTGGCCAGCAGGTGGAGGGAGGTCATCCTCCCCTTCTGCTCTGCCCTGGGGAGGCCGCATCTGGAGCACTGGGTCCAGTTCTGGGCTCCCTGGTTCAAGAAGGCCAGGGAACTGCTGGAGAGGGGCCAGCAAAGGGCTACGAAGATGCTGAGGAGACTGGAACACCTCTCTTATGAAGAAAGGCTGAGGGATTTGGGTCTCTTCAGTCTGGAAAAAAGACGACTGAGGGGGGATCTTATCAACACTTATAAGTACTGAAAGGGGGGTGTCAGGAGGATGGGGCCAGGCTCTTTTCAGTGGTGCCCGGGGACAGGACAAGGGGTAATGGGCACAAACGTGAGCATAGGAAGTTCCATCTAAACATGAGGAGGAACTTCTTTCCTGTGAGGGTGGCAGAGCCCTGGCACAGGCTGCCCAGGGAGGTGGTGGAGTGTCTGGAGACATTTAAAACTCACCTGGACACATTCCTGTGCCACCTGCTCTGGGTGACCCTGCTCTGGCAGGGGGGTTGGACTAGATGGTCTCCAGAGGTCCCTTCCAACCCTATGATTCTATGATTCTATGGTCTAGTCCAAATACCTGACCACTTCAGGGCTGTCCAAAAGATAAATCGTGTTACTAAGGGCATTGTCCAAATGCCCCTTAAACACCAACAGGTTTGGGCCATTGACCACCTTCCCAGGAAGCCTGTTCCAGTGTTTGACCACCCTCTTGGTATAGAATTGCTTCCGAGTATCAGGTTTGCGCCTCCTGATGCAGCTTTCAACCACTCTCATGCGTTCTGCCGCTGGATACCTGGGAGAAGAGCTCAGCACCTCCCTCATCATGTTCCCTTCTCAGGGAGCTGTAGAGAGCCATGAGGTCGCCCCTCAGCCTCCTTTACTCCAAGCTGGACAAACCCAGAGCCTTCATCCACTCCTCACAGGACATGCCGTCCAGCCCTTTCACCAGCTTTGTTGCCCTCCTCTGGACACATTTGGGTACCTTCACATCCTTCTTACATTGTGGGGCCCAGAACTGCACACAGTGCTCACGGTGAGGCCGCACCAACGCTGCACATAGTGAGATAATCAGCTCTTTCGACCGGCGGGTTATGCTGTGTTTGATGCACCCCAGGGTGTGGTTTGCCCTCGTGGCCGCCAGGGCCCGCTGCGGACTCACATTGACCCAGCTGCCAACCAGTGCCCCCGGATCCCTTTCTGCAGGGCTGCTCTTCAACCACACCTCTCCCAGTCTATACTTGTGTCCACCATTGTTTCATCCCAGGTGCAGCATCCGGCATTTGTTCTTAAACATGGTGAGAGTTGCCTCCTCTGGGTCATGGGTACAACTGAACAGGGCCCAGGAGAGTTCCCTGTGCTGCCCCACAATGCCCCAGTATGTCCCAGTATGTCCCCTCCGTAAGTCCATGCTGGCTGCATTTGGAGACATTCTTCTCTTTAAGGTGCCCAGAGATGTCACCCAGGAGGGCCCTGACTGATGGCACACTCCTCACCAACGTGAGCTCATACAGTCAAGGAGTCGTCCCCCAAGTTGCGCTTTTGGCCTCGTTCAAAGCTGGGTGCAACACTTGCTTGTCCTCTCTCACAAGAGACCTCTGCCAATCCCATGACCTTTCCAAAGGGATATTCCAAAGAAATGTCAATCTTGCCCTGTAATGTTGTTACCACTGTTCTGCCGGTTATACGGTGTATTTATTTTCTCCAATCTTTCACACAATTTCACCTTTCCTGATAAAATGACCATTTCTGAAGTCATCTTTTCAGATGCAGCCTCTCCAGGCAAAGGCCTCTGTTTGTTATACTCCAGTTTTCTCTTTCCCTCACTCGTTGTTCATTCAGGTTACTGTCACCCATCCAGATGCTGCTTTGAGCTTCAGGTAGTTAAAAGTTTCCCTGTCTTTCAGTAGCCTCATTATCTCCTGTAGCCAACTCTTTAACTGTGTTTATATCTACCTTTCTGTACCCATCTATCTAAAGCATTTCTCATAAGATTATCCCTTGCCGAAAAGCATCCTCAGTAGAGGCAGCTTGTACTTCGCATACGGCCGCAGAGGGTGTTTTATTGTTTATGAGACTTTTTCATGATTTACTTTCATTTGCTTGCAGAGGAAAACTCCTTCTGTGCCTGGGTGCAGCCAGTTCCCTGAGGAGAGCCAGTGGGAGATGGTCACGGGAGCTGTGAACTCCAGCTGCAGCGGAGGAGTCTGATGCAAGGAGCAGAGATGTAAGTCCCCGGAGGCCAAGGACAGAAATGGGGAGGTTCTGGGGAGGTGAGGAGCAAGTTTGACCATACAGTCAAGGCACTGCTTTTCCTCCCTGTCCTGACCTCCTGAGGAGACCCTCTGCCCCAACACCAATTGCAGGAGGCTTCTGTCACCTCTTCTCTAAACTGAAAAGCAAATAAAAATAAACTTTAAAATTAAAAAAAATAATTATTAGGTCCTCTTTGAAATCTTTTTTCTTAACTACACTATGAAATGACTCCAATTAGCTGTATTGAAGACTTGAAGGAAATTAAAGGAAGAGAAATAGCTCGTTAGGGCTTTCTGTACTTTAATGAGCCCCGTGGCGTATTTCGCTCTGAGCCCATGAACCTCAGATACTGAGAGGAGACTGAACAAATTACTCAAGAAGTCAGAAGCAAAACTCAAAGTACCTTGAAGCATTAATGGGCCCCACTGAGGGCCACTACTGACAAAGCCTCCCCGGGGCCTCGTTACAGCAGATACTTGGAGGCCGTGATTGCAGGTGGGCAAAGGCAGAGTGCGGGTGGTTGAGAAAATCCTTGGTTTGTTTGATGAAGCAGAAAGGCCAAAGCCCTGACCCTCAGGCCCTGGGAAGGCAGATCCTGCCCCTCACACCTGGCTCAGGGCTCTTCCTGGGGGCAGGGAGGTGTGAGGGGGAGCAAGGCCAAGTGTAGGAAACCTGTCCAACACCTCCCGGCTTCCCCAGGAAGGGGCGAGGAGGCAACGAAGTCCAGAGCCTCAAAATAAGTTTTGTCCTGGTAGGCCTCAGTGACAAACACAACTGCCAAGGGGACAAAGAGCTTGATCTTGTGTGGCCTTTCAGCCTCGCCAGAGCCCTTGGCCGTCTCTTCTGCAGCTTTACGTATGCTGTCACCTTCATGTACCTTTTTCCCGTCAGGCTGTTGACATCCATCTTGCTTTCCTACCTCGCTCTCACCATGGCATTTCTACACCTTCACTGATGTCTCTCCACCCTCATGGGCTGTTCCTTGAAACAGCCATGGGCTGATCCAGACTCCCTTTGGGTGATCTCTTGCACCACAACGCTACCTTTTGAGTGAGATTTCTTTTTCCTCAGCTCCAATCTGAACCTTCCAAGCTGCACTTTGTGGAGGTTTCCTTCTCTTCCCTCTACCAAGAAAAGCTCTGTTATCTCTGATACCACCCTTCAAGTAGATACAGGCTACTGCTTAGTGTCCTGAGAAACCTCCACTCCCAGGTTTCTCAGCCTCTCCACAGAGGCTCCAAACCTCCTCCTGCAGGATCTCCTCTGGAAGAGCCTCTCCAGTTCCTCTCCATTGATCCAGAATGGGGAGCCCCACACCCAGGGGCTGACAGGCTGGAGAGCAGCTCTGTGGAAAGAGACCTGGGAGTCCTGGGGCACAACAGGATGCCCATGAGCCAGTGATGGGCCCTGGTGGCCAAGAAGGCCAATGGCATCCTGGGGGGCATCAAGAAGAGTGTGGCCAGCAGGTGGAGGGAGGTCATCCTCCCCTTCTGCTCTGCCCTGGGGAGGCCGCATCTGGAGCACTGGGTCCAGTTCTGGGCTCCCTGGTTCAAGAAGGACAGGGAACTGCTGAAGAGGGGCCAGCAAAGGGCTATGAAGGTGCTGAGGGGATGGAACATCTCTCTTATGAAGAAAGGCTGAGGGATTTGGGTCTCTTCAGTCTGGAAAAAAGACGACTGAGGGGGGATCTTATCAACACTTATAAATACTGAAAGGGGGGTGTCAGGAGGATGGGGCCAGGCTCTTTTCAGTGGTGCCCGGGGACAGGACAAGGGGTAATGGGCACAAACTTGAGCATAGGAAGTTCCATCTAAACATGAGGAGGAACTTTTTTCCTGTGAGGGTAGCAGAGCCCTGGCACAGGCTGCCCAGAGAGGTGGTGGAGTCTCCGTCTCTGGAAAATTCCAAACCCGCCTGGACACATTCCTGTGTAACCTGCTCTGGGTGACCCTGCTCTGGCAGGGGTGGTTGGACTAGATGATCTCCAGAGGTCCCTTCCAACCCCTATCATTCTTGAATTGTGTGATTCTGTGATACACAGTAGTCCAGATGTGGCTACACCTGTGCTGATTCAAGGGGGATCCATTGTCTGGGTGGACACATTCCTCCTACTCCAGCCCTGTACGCGATGTGCCTCATTCATGGCGAGTGCGCACCACTGGCTCACGCGGCATCCCTCTAAATGCCCAGCCCCTTCTTCTCAGGGTCACTCCTGAGCTGTCCATGTCCCACCTACCCTCGTATATGGGGTTATTCTGCCCCCAACAAAGGACTGGTAATTTCTTGTAAAACTTCATGAGGCTTTTATTGCCAAATCCCTGAGTTTCTCAAGGTACCCCTGGAGTGAAGCTCTGCTTTGCCAGCTGTTAATGTGTGTACGTACAGAAGGCCCACCGGATTTGTGGTGTCTCTGACAAGGTAATAGTATGAGGAGTTACAAGGTGCTATAGGTAATAGGAGTAGGTATTAGTTTAATGGAATAGCTGACCAAGAAAGGAATCCCCATGGTTAACAGCTAAGAAACACCAAATGAGGCTACAGAGGAAGCCAAACTAGGGCCAGGGAGGATATCTTGCTGCTATCCAAGAAGGTTTGGGAAGGCTGTTATTATGTCTCCCCAAAGCCTTGTCCTCTCCTGATTTTGCACCTTTGAAGCAAAGGCGGACAATGGGATCCTGGGCTGCGTAGGAGGAGCGTAGCCCAGACAAGGGAGTTCTCATCCCCCTGGACTCAGCCCTGCCAGCAGGTTGGTGGAGGTGATCCTTCCTCTCTGCTCAGTGCTGCTACAGTTTGTCCTGCTCACTTCCCTCTCGATGTTCTACCCTACCACCACACTCGCACTGCAGCCAAAGCTGTTCTCCACATCTTCAACCAGTCCTGCCCTGTCTGCTTGTGAAAAACACGTCAAGGAGAGCACACCCACCATGCTGGGCCAGGGATTACCTTCTACCTTCCCTTCAACCAAGGCCTTCTAGCAGAGGTCCACAGTCTTCAAAGTCACCAGTGATTCTCAGGACCCACAATCAACTTGCCAACTACCGGCCTTCTTCTGGCCTACCAGACACGCTGGCAGATGTGAGCTGAAAAACACATACCCCAGACATGACTCAAGGGCTGACCTATCAGCTACTTCACCAAAAGGAAGCCTTGCAATCCCTTTCCCAGCCACGTTCCTGCTGCTGATCTATCAGGTCCAGAGGCAGAAGTGTCCTCAAAGCCACCTTCCCAGCCTTGTGCCCTCTGCTGGCCCATGAGATTCGAAGGCACAGCTGACCTCACCACAGCATTCCCACCCATTGCCGCCTTGTTGCCTGCGAGCTGGTCAGATGCATGTAACCTCAAATTCCTCTTCCAACACCAGGCGACTGCTCCGGTACCTCATGATCCCTGCCCTGCCCCCAAGGGGACAAACAACTTAAGTCAGGGTTAGGAAAGAGGTTCAGGTGAGGGGATTAAAACATGGGAAAGAAGAGCTCCATGGGTTGGGTGTTCCAGTTAAAGTTTAGGGAATAAAGCTTACCTTTCCAGGTTAGGGATTACACAGAGTCTCGGGGGGGGTTTGGTGTTCCGCTGAGGGTGTCTGATCAGTGTCCAGTGTATGGGCTGGCTTTGTGGATTAAGGTTTTGTTTAGGGCTGGGGTGAGGGCTAGCATTAAGGCTGCCGTCAGGGTGAAGGCTGTCATTTAGGGGTAGGCATTTGTGCTCGCTCAGGTTCATCTCACCTCCCCCACACAATGCGCGTGATTACGTCCCGGCTGTACAACGCAAACACAGACTGACCTCGTCATTTGGTGTCCCTCCTAGGAAGGACTTGCAGCCTCTCCGAGCTGGAGAGGCCAGTGCTGGAAATGACGGTTGTTAATGGCCAGTCTGTGTCGATTGCCCTGGGGCAGCTTCCCCAGGGTGTCCAGTGCACATGGGAACAGCCCAGACCCTGCTTTGCTGGTCCTTCATATCTCTGCCAGGAATCTGGCTGTGCAGGTGCGCTGCTGTGCACTCCCACGCTGCACACTCACACACTTCCACTCCTTGGTGTTTTCTCTCCTGGGCACTTTCTGGGACATGTTCTTGAGAGCAACTTTGGAAGAAGACCCAACCTTTTACATACTGCCCTGAGGAGATGCCCCCGTGTGATGGAAACGCTGTGATGAAGGTCAGCTCTGTCACAGAAGGGCTCGTTGCCTGTCCCTCTCTGCGGTCACAGCGCTGCCACACCGCAGGGCTGTGACCAAGCCACACAAGCTCACAGGTCTTACTACAAGGGCTCAGATGCAGAGAGTGGAAGTAGAAACGCAGCAGCTCTGGAGAGACCAAGCACTTGTGCCTCCTGGAAGTGCTGCGGTGCTGGGACTCTTTTCCCCTCCACCTCTGCAGACCCGCGCTGGCCCTGCACCTCCAGAGAAGGTCTTGGACAAAGGATCTCAGAAAAACAAGTGGCTGCAGCATCCTTTGTTTTGGTTAAATGCAAAGAGACCGTGGGTCCTCATTTACACAGTCTCTGTGTCACACAACTGATAGATAACTAATTAGAAAAGGGGCAAATAATTACATTTCTTGGCAGAGAACATTATAAAAAGTAAAACAAAGCAAAGGAAATCCCAAACCCAGAAACAAAACCAAAAACTACAGAAGATGGGATTGGCCTGTAATGAGTTACATTACGAGTGATTTGCAGATGAGAAGCACATTATTCCTTCTGAAAATCATCTGGTCATCAGTTTCCACAGGGCATCCTTGAGCTCCTGGTTCCTCATGCTGTAGATGAGGGGGTTCACTGCTGGAGGCACCACCGAGTACAGCACAGCCACCACCAGATCCAGAGATGGCGATGAGACGGAGGGGGGCTTCAGGGAGGCAAACATGGCAGTGCTGAGAAACAGGGAGACCACGGCCAGGTGAGGGAGGCACGTGGAAAAGGCTTTGTGCCGTCCCTGCTTGGAGGGGATCCTCAGCACGGCCCTGAAGATCTGCACGTAGGACAGCACAATCAAAACAAAGCAAACAAAAGAGAACAAGGCACTAACCAGAATTAGCCCAAATTCCCTGAGGCAGGCATGCGAGCAGGAGAGCTTGAGGATCTCAGGGACTTCGCAGAAGAACTGGTCCACAGCATTGCCCTGGCAGAGGGGCAGTGAAAATGTATTGGCCATGTGCAGGAGAGCAGTGAGAAACCCACTGCCCCAGGCAGCTGCTGCCATGTGGACACAAGCTCTGCTGCCCATCAGGGTCCCGTAGCGCAGGGGTTTGCAGATGGCAATGTAGCGGTCGTAGGCCATGACAGTGAGAAGATAAAACTCTGCTACAGCACAGAAAAAGAAAAAAAATACCTGTGAAGCACATCCCCAGTATGAGATGGCTCTGGTGTCCCAGAGGGAATTGGCCATGGATTTGGGAACAGTGGTGGAGATGGAGCCCAGGTCAAGAACAGCAAGGTTGAGGAGGAAGAAGTACATGGGGGTGTGGAGGCGGTGGTCAGAGGCGATGGCGGTGATGATGAGGCCGTTGCCCAGGAGGGCAGCCAGGTAGGTGCCCAGGAAGAGCCCAAAGTGCAGGAGCTGCAGCTCCCGTGTGTCTGCGAATGCCAGGAGGAGGAACTGGGTGATGGAGCTGCCGTTGGACATTTGTTCACTCTGGGCATGGGGGACTGTTGGAAGAGGAGAAGACTTAACCACAGAGGTGTCCTGTGCTTACACCTCTCTCCATTGGACAATGATCCCCTGATAATGTCCTTGAAGAAGAAAATAGACTTTTGTTACTGTTTGTGGAAGAGTCCAGTTTCAAAGTCGGTTTCTCCCGTCTGTTCCCTCTTTCCCTGTGCAGCGGAGCAGAGAGGGATGCAGTCGGGTGGAGTGGCTCCCTGCTGCCTGGAGCTGCCCCTGCCAGGAGCTGCTTCTCTGACCACGTCTCCTCCCTGTCCCTGCTCCCAGAGCCCATCCCACCCACTGGGGGCTCAGCTCTGCCCTGCAGACCCCTCCTGGCAGCAGGGCACTGCCCAGGGCCATCTCCCTCTTTGGGGGTCCTGAGGAGGAGAGGAGAGAAAGCCTGATGCTGGAAGCAGTGGTGCTGCTGGTGCTGTGTGTAGGGAGAGGAGGGGGTGAAGGCACTTTGGGAGGTTTCTGGCAGATCTGCTCATCCCTCAGTGTAACAGTGGCAGCTTGTTTCCCTTAGGAGAAAGCTGAGAGCACAGACCCTGCAATGTCTTCATCTTCCAGGCAGCCCCTGCCTTGACTTTCCTCTGTAAATGCTGCCTCTGCCAGCGTTCTGGGGCTGATCTGCAACAGTGGGCAGCCCTGACCCACACAGCACTCTCTAAAAAGAGCAAAAGGACCCTGCCCTGAGGGGAGTCTCTCATTTTACCCAGAGCTTCTCCCCACAGAAGCTCGGCGGGGAACTCCTTGGGCAGGCTGAGAGCTGACCCTGACAAGCAGCAGAATCCCTGTCCCGGCACACAGACCCCTGGCGTGCAGAGACCCTGCTCTGAAGGACAGCCCTGGCCACCCCTGCCTGCACACCCACCTGTCTTCAAAACCCTGGCACAGTCCCTCGGAGAAGGCAGCTTTCCCTCATTGTCACTCTGACGGTGCAGCAGGGCATCCCTGCTCTAGAGCACGTCCTCCATCTCCACAGCAGAGAAGCCAGGAGAGCCATCCTGACAGGTCCTCTCAGTCAGCCCTGGAATATCCCTCCAGGAGACTCCCCTGCATTGCCCTACAGCCAGAGACTTACTGTGTCACCAGGTGTGAAGATTTCCCCATGCACAAGCTCAGAGCTCTCCTCCCACTCCCGACTGCCTTTATCCTCTCTGTGCCCGACTCCTCTCGGGTGCCTGCAGGCAGTGCCCTCAGCCCTGCTGCGCTTGGCAGAGGAGCTGCTCCTGGGCAGAGCTGTCTCCCTGCAGCGCTGCCCGCTTGCCAGGAGCTCCCTCCGTCCCAGGAGCCCGGCCCAGCTCAGCAGCAGAGGACCAGCCCACGGCATTTTAATGATGCCTCTGGTGGGATTGATGCCAAGTCCATGAACCTCAGACACTGAGAGGAAGCTGAAGAAACCTCTCACGAAGTCAAAGTCAGATACAAACTCCAAAGTTTCTTAGAGTGTTAATGGGTCCCGCTGAGGGACACCACTGAGAAAGTGTCCCCAGGGTCCGGTTAGAGCAGAAACTGGAGGCAGTGATGACAGACTGGGAAAAGCAAGGGAAAGGGTGTCTCTGTTGCTGAGTAAACCTGGATGTGTTTCATTAACCCAAAGGGCCAAGCCCTGACCCCATCACCCAAAGGGCCAAGCCCTGACATCCAGCCCCTGGGAAGGCAGATCCTGTCCCTCACTCATTCCTCAGGGCTCTTCCTGGCACAGTGTGATGTGGAGATGTGCGATGCCAAGGGCAGGACTATGGTACGACACCCCCCAGGCTCTGAAGTATGGACGAGGTGACAATGAGACCCCAGTGCTGGAAGGAGAACTTGACTCCTTGAGGCACCAGTGGCAGAGACAACAGGCGTAACCAAAGATGCGAAGAGGTTGGCTCTGTGAGGGGCCTTTCAGCTTTGCCACATCCCTCTGTCTTCTCCACCACAGGCCGTCCTACGGTGTCCCATCACCTCTGCCTCTTTCCCTGCAGGCTGCAGTCACCCACCCACCTTTCCCACCTTGCTGTCGTCTTCCTTTGCTGATATTTCTCCATCCTGCCTGACTCTTCCGTGAAACACAAAGCCTTGGGCTGATCCAGACTCCTTCTGGGTGATGTGTCCCACCACAGCACTGCCCTTGAAGTGACATTTCCTTCTCCTCGTGTCCAGTCTGCACCTCCCCAGCTGCACGTTGTGGCATTATTTCTTTCTCATGCTGTTGTCCACTACCCAGGAAAGCTCCCCCAGCTCTGAAACCGCTCTTCAAGTACTCCCAGGCAACTCCTGTACTGTCCTCAGTCTCCACACCTGTGAGCCCAGGGCCCTCAGCCTCTACATACTGGTCATGTGCTTGAGGCCTCCCAACCCCAATTTGGGAGATCTCTGGGCCCTCTCCAAGGGTTTTGCAGATGAAAACACAGTGGTCATAGGCCAAGAAAGACGTAGTGAGGCTTTTTACCAGGGCCTGTAGTGGCAGGACAAGGGGCAAAGGCTTTAAACTGAAAGAGGGTAGATTGACATTGGATATAAGGAAGAACTACTTCATGGTGAGGGTGGCAGGACACTGGAAAAGGTTGCCCAGAGAAGTTGTGGATGCCCTGTCCCTGGAAATGTCCGAAGTCAGGAACTTTGACAACCTGAGATAGTGAAAGATGTCCCTGCCCATGGCAGGGGGGTTGGACTAGATTGTCTTTTAGGTCCCTTCCAACCCAAACCGTTCTATGATTCTTTGATTCTAATAGCCCCAACTCCTGCACAGCAGAAAGTACTTGCATATACCATGTAGGCATTTTAATCTGATCTAGTCCCCAACACTCCACAAAAATAAAAAATTACCATTTCTCGGCCATGAATTGCCATGTTTTCAGAGAAACAATTCAAAACCCAAAAGGTAAAAATGAATTCCAAGAAAGCTCTGACGTAGCTGAGTGAAAGATTCACCAAGTGGGTCAATGGGAGAACCTCCCAGGATGACCTTGCCAACTCATGATGGGGGCTTCTGCCTTGGGGATCTGAGACTCATGATGAAAAGCAGAAAGAGCATTTGGGGACTGTGCAAGACCTGCCAGTGGGATGTCTAGGAAAGGACAAAAGGAAGGGAAAGGGTTGGATCAGGAAGGTTTCTGGAGGACCCTGATCCCCGCAGCCTGTCCTCTTTTCTTAATACCTCTGTTCCCAAGAGCTTTCTGGGTTGAGGGAGCTCTCTGCTAGTCCCTAGTGCCAGCCACTGGTGTGGGAACCACAAGTCATCGGGTCTTATGTTCTCTGGGGGGCCAGCAACTGGCGAGAGTGGTGTGTGTGCATCCAACCTTGGTGTGTATGTCAGTGGGTGTAACTACTAGCAAACATCAAAGCAGAGCAACGAGTGAGTAGAGAGGCCTGGGAGGCATGGATTTTTGAGGGTGGAAGTCTGGACTGGACAAGAGAGCCCAGAAG
This sequence comes from Alca torda, assembly GCA_008658365.1. Taxonomy (NCBI): domain Eukaryota; kingdom Metazoa; phylum Chordata; class Aves; order Charadriiformes; family Alcidae; genus Alca; species Alca torda. The sequence continues at coordinate 43,296 of CM018100.1, read as the reverse complement.
GTCTGCAAGTTGGGTGCTGGAGGAAGAAGGCAGCCTAAACCACCTCCTAGAGAAACAGTAGGGTCTTGGGGGTGTGTCATCGAGATAATGCCATAGGTCTGGACGCGGAAGGGAAGTTGCCCTTTATGGAAGACAGCATGAGTAACACATGGAGCTCTGCCTGGGGATTGACAATGAGTCAGCTGAGAGCTGAGGGGCCACCATGAGAGGGCAGAACAACATGGGCAAAAATGTGGTGGGTAGATGTCTGCTATGGGCCTCCTGATCAGGAAGAGGAAGTACATGAGGCCTTCTTCTACTGACGAAACCTTCTTACTCCAGCCACAAGAGGCACAGTGCTCACAACCTCTTGTCCTGCTGGGGGACTTCAACCACCTCGACTTCTGCTGGAAAAGCAACACGGCAAGCTGTATGCGATCCGGGAGACTCCTGGAATGCATCGAGGATAACTTCTTCAGCCAGGTAATAGACAGCCCTGCCTGAGGGGATGCGACCCTGGACCTGTGGTCACCAAGGCAAGTCAGCTAATTGTGACATGGAGATTGGAGGCAGCCTGGGCTGCAGTGATCATGCAGTGGTGAAGTTGGCAGAGTTGAGGAACATAGGTTGGGCAAAGAGTAAAGTCAGGACCCTGAATTTTAGGAAAGCAAATTTCCAGCTCTTCAAGGAGTTAGCTAATAGAAGCCCCGGAGAAACTGTACCCGGGGACAAGGGAACAGAAGAGAGCTGGAGTTGTTTAAGGTCGCTTTCAACACAGCACAAGAGCTCTCAATCCCCAGGTGTAAGAAATCAGGAAAGGAGGGCAAGAGACTGGTGTGGATGAGTGGAGACCGGCTGGTCAAACTAAAGGGTAAGAAGGAAATGCACAGGTCTCCTGGGAAGAGTCTAGGGACGCTGCCCGCTTTTGTAGGGATGGGGTCAGGAAGGCCAAGACCTGGCAGGAGCTGAACTTGGCAAGGAAGGCAAAGAAGGATAAGAAGGGTTTCTGTAGGTATGTCAGCCAGAAAAGGAAGGTCAAAGGAAGTGCACCCCCCAATGAGCAAGACTGGGCAAACTGGTAACAACAAGCAAGGTGAAGGCTGAGGGGCTCAACAACTCCTTTGCCTCAGTCTTCACTGGCAACATCTCTTCCCACAGCCCTGCAAGGCAGGGACTGGAGGAGCAAAGTGCCTGTAAAAGAAGATCAGGTTCATCACCACCTGAGAAACTATGGGATCTGATGAGATGCACCCCAGAGTCCTGAGGGAATTGGCTGATGTCATGGCCAAGCCACTCTCCATGATATTTGAAAAGCCGTGGCAGTCAGGTGAAGACCCTGGCAACTGGAAAAAGGGAAACATCGCACCCATTTTTAAAAAGTGTAGAAAGGAGGACCCTGGGAACTACCGACCTGTCAGCCTCACCTCTGTGCCTGGGGAGATCATGGAACAGATCCTCCTAGAAGCTGTGCTAAGGCACCTGGAGGACAGGGAGGTGATTTGAGACAGCCAGCATGGCTTCACCAGTGGCGAGTCCTGCCCGACCAACCTCATGGCCTTCTATGCTGGAGTGATTACGTCAGTGGACAAGGGAAGAGCTACGGATGTTGTATATCTGGGCTTCTGTAGGGCCCTTGACACGGTCCCCCACAACATCCTTCTCTCTCCATTGGAGAGATATGAATTGGATGGATGAGGAATTGGCTGGCATGGAACAAATTGGATGGTGTCATCCAGAGGCTAGTGGGCAACAGCTGAATGTCTAGATGGAGATCAGTGGCAAGTGGTGTCCCTCAGGGGTCCGTACTGGGACCGTACTCTTCAATATCTTCAGCAATGCCACAGACAGTGGGGATTGAGTGCACCCTTAACAAGTTTGCCGACAGCACCAAGCTGAGTGGTGCGGTTGACATACTTGAGGGATGGGATGAAGCCAGAGGGACCTGGACAAGCTCAAGAAGTGGGGCCACATGAACCTCCCGAGGTTCAATAAGGCCAAGTGCAGGGTCCTGCACGTGGGCTGGGGCAACCCCCGGTACCAATACGGACTGGGGGATGAAGGCATTGAGAGCAGCCCTGCCGATAGAGGTGCTGGTGGCTGAAAAGCTGGACATGAGCCCACAATGTGTGCGTGCAGCCCAGAAGACCAACTGTATCCTGGGCTGCATCACCAGCAGCGGGGCCAGCAGGTCAAGGGTGGTGATTCTGCCCCTCCACACTCATGAGACCCACACCCCCCTCCCCCGCAGTGCTGCCTCCAGCTCTGGGCCCTCAGCATAGGAGAGACATGGACCTGTTGGAGCGAGTCCGGAGAAGGCCACAGATATGATGAGAGCGCTGGAGCACCTCTGCTATGAGGACAGGCTCAAAGACTTGGGGTTATTCTGCCTGGAGAAGAGAAGGCCCCAAGGAGACTTTATTGCGGCCCTTCAGTACTTAAAGTGTACTTATAAGAAAGATGAGGACCAGCTTTTAGGCAGGTCCTGTTGCAATAGGACAAGAGGTAAGGGTTTTAAACTAAAAGAGGAAGATTTAGATTAAAGGAAGAAAGTCTTTACACTGAGGGTGCTGAAACATTGACCCAGGTTGCCCAGAGAGGTGGTAGGTGCCCCATCCCTGCAAACATTCAAGATCAGGTTGGATGCGGCTTTGAGCAACATGTTTTTCTAGTTGAATATGTCCCTGCTCACTGAAGGTGGGTTGTACGGGACCTGTAAAGGTCATCTAGTCCAACCCAAACCATTCTATGATTCTATGGTTCTACCATTCTATGATATGAAAGACGATGAAAGCACTAGAGAGCATGACTTCTGGGGTTTGTTCAGCTTAGAGAAGAGGAGACTGAGGGGGGACCTCATGGCTGTCTTCAACGTCCCTGTAATGGGGAGTGCAGAGGGAGGTGCTGACCTCTTCTCTCTGGTGTCCAGTGATAGGATGTGAGGGAACGGCTTAAAGCTGTTCAGATTGTTTTGAAAGTTCAGATCGGCTATTGGAAAAAAATTCTTCCCTAAGAAGGTTGTCAAGCACTGGAACAAGCTCCCCAGTGGAGTGCTCATGAACCCCAAGCCCACCATTGTTCAGGAAGTGATGTGACAACGCTCTTAGATGTGTGCCTTAACTTGTAGGTTGCCCTGCGTGGCATCAGGAGTGTGACTCGATGATCCTTGTGGGTCCCTTCCAACTCAGGATATTCCATAATTCTCTGTTCCCCGTCCAGTTCCACCCTGTCTGTGAGTAAGAGTCCCAACGTAGTCAGCTCCGCAGCTTTCTCTGCCAAAACCTGTCTTCAGCATCCTCTGGAAATCTCCTGGGCTGAGTCTTTCCAGCCCTGCTGACCTTGCAGCAGATTTTGCGGTGGCCAAACTACCCGTGTAACCCAGGACTGGTGACTACAAGGCTTCCTCCGAGGCAAGGCTCTCTGCACTCCACGCTTCCTTTTGCGCAGAGCACACCTCCACCTCCTCATCACCCTGCCTGCCTTCCTGAGGAAGCCTACCCATCCATGGCTGCCCTCCCACCACCCAACCTGTCCCACCACAGCTCTGCCATCCCACGGAGGCAGGGCAGAGACAGACGCAGTGAAGTCCACTTTGATATATTAAAGCTGTCAACTGATTGAAGGAGGGGCTTAATATATTAGAACTGTAAATTAGAGTAGGGGCTTCATTTAGGAGACTGGGTGCCTTAAGGCTGTACGAAGAGCAAGTGCAACAGTTGTAGTACTAAATGTCAGAACTTATCTCCTATTTTTTAAGACAGAATGCTTTGGGACAATATAACCTTGTAGTAGAAGCTTATCTCTCAAAACAAGGGGCCCAGGGTTCCTGAGGAATGCAGAGACATGTCAAAACTCACACTTTTGATGCACCAGCAAGAATAAAGGAGTGGAGTAGAGGCCTGCAGTTCACCAGGAGGTGACAATGATGAAGAGGAGCGGAGGAAGTAAACGACCACCAGATGTCTCGGAAGACCAGCGAGAGACTCTAGTGTGCATGCGGGAGTGGGCAGTAACCTGTAAAAATGAGTTAATGAATAGGCAATCATTTCTTGGAAAACTGTGCACATGTAGTATGTATTTAAACTGTACATCGGAGTCAGTCGGTGCGTATGTCAGGTGGAGCAATCCCATGTGCGCTCGGTGCTGCAATAAAGAATACCTGCTGAATAGTCACCGTGGCTGTTGAGTCTTAACTTCGGCATTTCACGGCATCAGCAGGTAAAGAGGAGGTGGCTGGATGCTGGATGTGGAGTCCATCAGAGATGATGACTCAGAGGAAAAGCGGATGAGAAGCAGGCAAAGGTGACCCAAATGGAGGTGTTGATTGTGAGGTCGCTTCTTTGACAGGACCCTGACTGTCCAGCAGCTGGGAGGAGCGATTTTGAGGGAAAGAAACACGTCACAAAACCACCCAACCCAAGGGACTGAAAACAGGGGAGGAGTAAAATTAGGGTCAGAGGGGAGGGACTGTTGACTTCTCATGCGACCATCAGCTCTGGCTGAGCTTTGCCTTTTCTAAGAACATCCCTGTGGCAACACAGGCCATAACGATCAAAGTCTTCTCCGTAGCCTGTCCTTGCTTTCACTTCCTAAGAGCTGCTTCAAGGCCACTGTCCTGTTGTTGGCCCAGCCCTGCTGCCCCAAATGTGGTCCCATGGTGCCGCTGCACAGGAATGGCAGAGGGCAAGTTCATTCCAGGGTGGGGAGATGTGCCGCTGGCAGAGTCCCCTGACAGCGCTCGGTGCTCTGTCCCCATCAGCCTTCCTGCTTTGGCAGCCTCCCCCAGTGCCCCGGTCACACAGGAGCTGCTGCCAGCTGATTGACAGGAAAACCTGATTCTCCTTCTCATATCCATTTCTGACACAGTCGCGGTACCAGCCACTGCAACCTCCCCAGAGGAGACAGCATCCACGGGGATGGAAACCAGGCCACCAGCACCCGCTGGAGGAGCCCACAGCTCGGCCCTGAGGGACAGATCCCACTGGAGCCCTACAGACGCTGCTGCCAGTCCTGCCAGCTCCCCTTGATCACAGCTCGGAGCAGGGCCCACCAGAGCCCTTTCAACGCCACCCATCGACAGCAGCACCTGCCTGCACGCAGCCTTCTGCCCTGCCCTCAGGCAGTCCCCATAGACAGGGGCTCTTTTGGACCCCCAGCTCAGCCCCCAGGAAGCCAACAAACCCCAATGGCCCCGTGTTAGTCCTGCCTACGCCCAGCAGAGACAAAGCCTCCCCAGACACAAGGAAGCAGAGCTCAGGAACACTGCTACAGCCATAGGCGGGAACGACCTCTCGATGGACAAACGGGCAGGAGGGAACAAAGAAGGCGCATCCTGACACCCACCCAGCCCTCGCCAGGGCCCCCTGCAGAGGTGCTGAGCGCAGCACAGGCAGCAGCACAGGCGGGTGCTCCTCGTCCCTCCTGGCCACCGGCACAGCCCCCCGGCCCTGCTGCCCACCCAGCCAGCCCTCCCCACTCACAGGTGCCGCTGTGCTCCTTGGAGAGCAGGGAGCTGGGGAGCGGGGGTGTGTGGGTCAGGCCCTGCCCTGTGGAGCTGAGGGAGCTGGTGTTCCCCGGGTTGTGCAGCCCAGCACCGATACGGCAGATCCGCTCCCATTTCACGCAGAGGCGCTGCACGAGGAAGAGCACCTTCTTGGGCACATCGACTCCGTCCCCCAGGGCCCCCAGCCTTTTGCTAACGACCAACATCCAGGACGGGATGTTACACCTCAGGCTTCAGGCTTTGAGCCCAACCCAAAGGACTGAAGAACCTCTCTCCTGCCACTGGGCTGGCGGCAGTATTGCACGTCCCCTGGCTTCTCAGGCTCTTGCCCAGCAGTCTCCTCCTGGCCACTCTGCTATAGGCTGCTATATGGTCTCAGGGTCCCATACGCTGGATCTGCTCTGGTAGCTCCTGTCAATGAGGGTACAGAGATGCTCTCCCAGCACACTGTGCTCTTCACACAAGTTTTCATGGCTTGCACATGCCTACACTACGTGAGCGATGTTTACTTGCATAAGATAATTTGTCTTGTCCCTCCAAACTAAGCCCTGGAAACCCTCCCTCAGCTTTTGGCTGCAATAGAAAAGGCTGGAAAAACTGGAAGAAGGTGCTCAGTCCTCAGCACTAGAAGCTGCATGGCATTTCCAAAATAATTCATTGATAACCGTTAAAAATCCCAAAGAAGCCAACAGTTCATCTCCAGCACAAAGACACTTGACAGCACTTTGTCTTCACAGGCAGAGGTGTCCTGGACAGACACAACCATCTGAAATCCTTGGAAATGAAACTCTTCATTACAGGTTTTATACATGATCCCCTGAAAGGCAGGACATAGAGGGAAAGCAGGGAAACAGCTGCTCTCAGAGAGAAATACAGATCAATACTGCCATGCGGCACTTGATATCACCAGGACAATTACTGTTGATAGCTAGGAAGTGACAAGAATGAAGAATTAGCCTTGTTCCACCAGGAACACCAGGACCTTGGGGAAGCTGGGGTTGCCTCCCACCCCACCCAAAATGACTGTCCAGAGCTCCTCCGCACTGCAGCTCACCACTGCATATGGGACATGGCTTTTGACCGCTGGCCATAGGAGTTATTTCAGTTGACAACTTCCTAGCTAGGAAGGTTCACCACCTCCAGGGCAGACAGCAGCAGGAACAGAATTCTCATGTGAGCTAACATCTGCACTTCTCAAAACCTTCCAAATATTTCATGGAAAGGAAAAAATTACTTGCTCAGAAACAAATGGACAATTTTCCAAGTGCTGGGTGATGCAAGGGTATCTGTTGTATGGCAAGGAAAGACAGAAACAAACAAACAAAAAGCTTAAAAAAAAAAGCATGTTTCACGATGGTGTGAAGAAACAGGAAGATGCAAGGCGCTCATAAAAGTCACATACACACAGCTGTGGAAAACCTTCGAGATTGGAGATGCAATCTCCACTCTCCACTCTACATCCTCTTCTCTTCAGGTGCCAGTCTCCTGACAGCCTTGCTGGACATCCCCAGCTCCAGATCAGCCAGGCGATCTGTGCAACAGCACAGATTACATCACCCAGGCTCCTAGTGCCTCTATGACGTCATCGTGCATTTCCACGACGACCCCGTGATCTCCCCAAGGCCACCTGGCACCACAACCTGTCTTGCCGGGTTTCTGCCTCCCATCAAGGTGTGGCAGCAGCTCCTGCTCCTCCTGGTACTCCGACCCTGCGGGTAACCCCCCAGCCAGCTCTGCCCGCCAATATCCCCCCATCGCCCCTCTTCGCTTCCCCCAACAGAGAGGTTCCCTCTGCGGCTGCTGATGGCGTCGCAAGTGCCCAGCGTGAGCTTCACTGCCCCCGCCACGCCATTGCCGGTCCCTGCCAGCGGGCTGCTGGGGCACTCTGAGCCTGCCCAGGCCCCCCCCAGCACCCGCCAGCTGGCACAGGCCAGCGTCTGGCAGGGGGTGCCAGGGCCCCTGGGTGTCCTGGGGCAGCTGGTGCAGATCCCCCACAGGGTGCCGCTTCCCCCTCTGGCTGCTGCCTGTCCTCGTGCCTACAGCTGGGGGCAGCAGGCAGTGACAGGGATGCTGGTGCCCCACCAGCCCATGGAGCTGGGGCCATGGGCCGTGGTCCACCAGGAGCCCCTGTACCCCATGGCCCAGCACTGGGTGCAGGGCCTTCCGATGGTCCACACCCTGACCAGCAGCATGGAGAAGCCACTGGAGGCCTCTGGCAAGGACGTGGTGGTCATCAAGGGCAGCGGCCCCGACACCATAACAAAGCCCAAAGGTGAGTTTTGGGGGGTGGCAGAGCCCCTGGGCGCGCGTCCCATGTCCAGGAAATCTTGCGTCGCTGCGGGGTCTGGCTGGTTTTGATTACTTTTTTCAGCAGGGGTGACCATCCTGGACACCCCGGAGAAGCGCCTGGACCTGCCCGAGCTGGGACCACACAGCTTTGCCAAGGCCTTTCCTGAGCTGGCAGGGGACAACCTGCACTTTCAGGATGAGCACGAGCAGTTTCAGGAGTTCAACATGGACATCAGTGACACGCTGGCCTGGCTCGACACCCTGGAGGGTGAGGACACCATCCCCGATGCCCTCGACATCTCCACCAGTCTCACCAGCACGGCCTTCCTCAACCAACCCTGCCAGTCCTCAGAGCACGGGGCAGAGGGTGACCGCCCTGAGGAACAAGTGGTGGCAGCCATGCTGGGAGAGGCCTACCCCTTCTTAGGGGTGGCAGCGTCCCCCTTGCTGGACCCCAAGGGGACACAGGGCGGGGGGGGAGCGGTCCTCCCCCCCTGGCTGCCACTTTGTCCTGTAGAGACTTGTGGGGACAGTCCCATGGAGAGTCCCTTGAAGGATCGTCCAGAGGGTCCTGCAGAGAGTCCTCTGCTGAACTCCCCAGCTGCCCCCCAGCACCATCCGCCCTGCAAGGCCCAGCGGGTGGAGGTGGCACCACAGAGGCAGCCCTGGGTGCTTTTGACCCGCTTGCCGCTGCCGCCGGGCATAGTCCCCCGCCAGGTAGTGCCCAGATCGGGGGAGGCGGGCAGAAAGCAGGCCAAGCGCCCCACGCCGGAGGGCACCCCAAGAATGGAAGAGACCTCCTCACGGGACAATGTCCCAGCCAAGAAGAGAAAGAAGACGGTGGTGTGCCAGGTGGTCAAACACTCCAAAACCCTGTGCGAGGGGAAGCTGAAGGGGGATGGTGCGGCAGCTGGCAGCAGCAGGCGACACGTGGGCAGCAGCAAGAGGAGGGCATCCAACAGCAACACCGTGCCTACCAGGCGATCCAGAACCCTGGGAGATGAGTGAAGTGCCCCACACCCCCCCGACCACTGTTGGTGGGTTGATAGGGAAGGTGGGGAGCACAAATCCCTGTGGCACGCAACCCGCACCCAGCCACTCCAGCCCCAGCCCTCTCCCATGTCTGTATTTCTTTCTTAATTCATTAAAGGTTTGATGTTGGTTTCACATTGCCTCTGCCTGCAGTCACTCGTGCAGCGGGAGGTGGGGGGGTTAATGCAGCCCCTGCCGCACACGTAGAGCTGACCCTCCACCTCTTCACCCCAGTATATGAGGAACCCCCCCAAGATTCCAGACGGACAAACAGCAATGTGCTTCAGGACAGAGACAGAGGAAGAGAAAAAGAGGAGCAGGGAGCAGGACAGAAGGAGAGCAAGGGGGAAAAAAAGGACAGAAGAATGGCAGAGAAAGGGAGGGGCTTGGAAACTAGAGCAGGGGCAGGGTACAAGAACAGCCCGAAGAGAGGCACAGGGAAGCAAAACAGTGACCCCAGTGAGGCAAAGGCTGGGGGGGCCCAGGCACAGGGAGGGACCCGCACGCAGCACAGGGGCGACATGGCCCCCAGGCCCCGGGACTCCACTCAGTTCCCACTCTTGGTGCTGCCGGGAGAATTTTACAGTTCAGACGCTTCTGTCCCTGCCTCTCTCAGCTCTTACAGTTGTGAAGCTTCACAGACACACAGCCTCACCCGCCTGCACACACTCTGCGTGGCCGTGCCGCACCTCTGGTTACACACACAGACCCCGCAGCGCATGGTGGCCATCGGGGCTGCTGAGGGCTACTCACAGGGACCCTTCCTCACCCGGTGAGGCCGGCAACCTCTTGTCTCCGGCTGGGGGCAGCTTCCAGATGGTTCCCCTTTCTGACCTTCTCCAGCCGCTTTACCTTTTCCTGATCCTCAGGCACAGACAGCCAAGAATGTCCCTGGGGGACGTAATCAGTATTTTCCCATGAGATCAAAATAAAGAGGTTTCTGGCCATGCATGAATAGCAAGCGGAGAGCTATTGACCTTCCAAATCAGCAGAACTCTATTTACATTTTTTCACGGCTCCCTCTCAGGCCGTGCGTTTAATCTCCCTCATCTTTCATGTATTTCCACCTCTCCTGACTAAACTGACCGTGTCTGAAGTCACCTTTCCAGCAGCGCATTGGCACAGAAGCACTTGGGATTGCTCTCGAGACTTCACTTTCCCTTCCTCTTTGATGGTTCAGGCATCTCTCCATAGTCCAGTTGCTGCTTTGAGCTTCAGGGAGTTAAAAGCTTGCCTGTCTTTCAGTAGTCTGGCTAATTCTGTCTTTAGGCAAATGTTTATTTGTGCTTCTTTTTTAATTTCCCATCTGTCTAAAACATTTCTTGCATGGTTATGCCTTGTGGAAGGTGAACCTCATTGGTGGTAGTTTGTATTTGGCACTTGGCTGCACAGGCCCTTCTCCAGCCCCAGTTTCACCGGGCGCTTCAGGCAGCGCAGGACTCCCTTGGCACGCCAGCACCTCTGGCTCCTCTGGCTGGGCTCCTCAGGCAGGGGTGAGACCCAGGCACACTCATGGGGGGGCAGCCATCGCTTGCAAGGCTTGAGCCCACCTCCAGCTGCCCTAGAGAGCGTGAAGGATGGGGACTAGGGCGTGGGGACCCTCATCAATCCACCTTGGGGCCATGGCTGTGGACACAGACACTGTTCCTCAGTCCTGCAGCTCCATGGAGAGGACTTGCCTTGCCTTTCTGACAGTGGCCATTTGCCACTCCAGGTGCTACTAGCCACACTGAACGCTGATGTGGTCCTTTTCTCTGTTTGTGGCGCTCCCAGGAAGACGAGGAAATGAAGCGGGCAGCATCCAAGAGGGCACTGGAAGTCTACGTGATGTCTGACTGGGCCCTGCAAAGCTCTGGTATGGACACAAGCAGCCCCGTCTCCTTGCCCTGTGCTTGTCTGCAGCCCTCCCGACAGGTGCCTGCGCTCCAGGCGCTGCTCTCCAAAGTGGGGGAGCTGAAATGCTTGGCGGGGTCCCAGGGCAAGACTGTGGCAGAGCGGCTCTCTCAGACTCCCTGCCGGTCCTGCCCTCAGCATCCTCACACTGCCTCTGGCGCTGCCCCTGCACATGTTCCTGCGCTGGCGGAGGGACTCTCTTCCTCTCCTCGGCAAAGGGGATGGCCGGGCCATCCCTGGCTGCCCACACAGCGAGCCCTCAGCTTGGGTCTGCTGCCGTTCACGTGGGCACCGTCTGTCTCCCAGAACCCTCAGACCTTCTCCTGCTGGCGCTGGGAGTACAGCAGTCACCAGGCACGTGGCCGCCCTGGGCAGCCGGGCAGCACCAGCCTGGGGACAAGGACAGGACTGACAGAGGCGCAGCTGGCCGGCGGCGTCAGAAATAGTGTCTGAGCACCAAGCCCTCCTCGTCTGTGGCCTTCTTGCTCTAGCTTCCCTGCAGGTGCCAGCATCGACCTGCGGAGAACTTCTGAGACCTACAGCTGCGAAAAGGACGGGTTCTGGAGGTTTATTGAGTTCTTTTGCACTCCCCGCAGTCCTGATCGCATTTTGCAAGTATCATAGCAGAAATCGTGAGGGAACTCTTTCCTTTCTTCCTGTGAAGCTGGAGACTGACCTCGGGGCTCTGTCTTTAGTCCAGTGTTGCTGCTCAAGCCCACAGTGTTGATCAGGTTCCTGCAACGAAGGCTCTAACGCAGGGGCTGGGCTTGCTAGAGATGAGAGGTTCCCCCCAGGAGGGGAACATAGCTGACCTGCGGCATCTTGCCCACGGTCCCCTGGTGAAAGCTGGGTGAAAGACTTTCTCCTGGGTGACCCCGTTTCCACACTCCTCTCTGAGAGCGGTTTGTCGTGGGTGGGAGGCGGGAGGTGGGGGGTGCCCTGCAGAGCCTCTGGGCAGAGACGTGTTTCTGCAAGGCCCTGACTAGAATGGTTTCGTAACCAGGCTTCTCCTCTGTTCCGTAATACTGACAGCCCTGACAACGATCGGTCAGGGAAGGAGGCCTCCTGCTTCTGTCCACTTCCTCACACACACCTCATTTTCAAGCTGAAATAGCCCCCCCCCAGACACACCGGTGCCTACACTTCCAGCTATGTGGGCAGTTGTCTTTGCCCCAACACTCTCTCACTTCATTGCTCCGGCTTTCTGATTGCAGCCGGGTGTTTCCCCAGGAAACTGCTGGCCTTTCCCAGGGCATCAGGGCCAGGTGGCCATCAGGTTGCCAGCATGAGTCCACCTGACTGCCGCCACTGTGCAGCACATCTCCAAAGAAGTCTCTCCATCTGGGACCGTCACCAGCACCCCCAGGGACACCGCTGTCTTTGTAAGTCTCTGCTGGGTGCTTCTGGCGGGGATCTGGCCCTGGGGGAAAGCCATGACAGGGTCTTCCTTGCTTTTGTGCCTCCTCTGGAGTTGGAGTCCTTGTCTCCTGAGCACTGCAGGGCCCTGGTGAGGTTCTAAGAGTTTTCCTAGAGGAAACTAGGAAACTTCAAGGGCTCTAGAGGTCTCCTCCCTCTTAAGACTTGCTCTGGCCAAGCAGCTCAGGGTTCTTGACCAAAACTCAAGGCGGAGCCTGAGCTCCACCATGACTAGGGCTAGAGCCCCAGGGGAGGGTGGGTAGGTAATAGGGCTGACCCAGAGCCTACGTTCCCTCTTTGTCGGGACGAGTCTGAGCTGCTCTCCTTGTGCTTTGCCCTGCAGGGAGTGGATGCGGACGGAGAAGAGGAAACTCTCCTGGCGACCTTCATGTACGATGTGGCAAAAGAGGCCACTCAGACCTTCCCTCTGAAGGTCCACTCATGGGGGCAAGATGCCAGGGAGCAAAGCCGGTTTGCCTGCAGGTCCAGGGCAGGAGGAGCGTGAATGCTTTCTCCCTGGGCAGAGGGGACCCTGGCTACTGCAGAGAGAAACCTGGCAGGGTTGGGAGGGCTGGGTGGCACACAGGGGTGGTAGCAAAAGGATAGTGCTGACTGCATTGTCGCTCTTAACACCACCTGATTCCTCTTCCCTCTTTTCCGTACAGAACACCCCGCATCCCAGAGCCTTCTCCTATATCAAACTCGTTGTGAAGAGCAACTGGAGAAACCCAAAGTACACCTGCATTTATCGAGTGCAGGTTCATGGGAAGATGGCAAAACTGGACAGCTTCAACTGAAACCAGAGACAAAAAAAGAAGGACAAACATAAAGAAGAAGAAAAAAAATAAAGCTGGATACAGTTTTCCATACAATATTTCAAAAGGACTCACTCCTTCCCTTGCTCATGGACTGAGTCTTATTCTCATCAAGGCAACTGGCAAATCGTCTTTCCATGTACTTCAAAAGTACATTTTATGTAGATCTTCTCCTGACGTCTTCTGGATTGCCACCATCTTTGACTGCTGAATCCTGGCCAGTTATCTAGAAGAACACGAGACACACACTCAAAATAATTGCCATCCTAAAGTTATCTTCATATTTGGGTACAGCTTCCAGTCAACACCTTCAATGTATTAGTGGCCATTCTTAAAACAACATTTAGACAAGACTACCATTACCACACAGAATCTCAAACCTCTCAAAAAGTCTCACTACCCAAACCTTGAAACCTGTACTTGAAACAGTGAATCCTAGAGAAGAATTCTGCAAATGGCTTCTTTACAAGTGTCCAAATTGAGTTTTTTCTAGTTGTTCTTTGCCCCTGCCTCAAATCAGAGGTCAAGCCACAAGGACAGCTGTGTAAGGAGACACGAAACCAGGAAGAGTCGCTAGTGACAGACCTTGGGAAAAAAACCTGTTTAATACATATACATTATATTGAAGACAATTTCTCCTATCTGCATCACACTCAAACTATCCTTAGGTTCCTGGGACTGATGCAGCTCAGCTGCTGGGGCCGGCTGGACTCAGCACATGGGGCATCTCATCTTGATTCCTGAGCTGACTCGGCTCAGCTGTCGGTTCAGCCTTGCCTTGTCTTTTGGAGGAAAGTCAGATGGGCTGCTGGGGCCAGTTCTGCCCAACTCCTTGACTGGCTCATCTCGGCTCCTGGGGTGGCTCAGAAAGGCTCCTGTGTTGGCTCCACAGGGGTCCGAGGGCCAACTCTGATTCTTTGCGCTAACTCACCTTGGTTCCTTGTGCCACCTAGTCTCGGTTCCTTTGTACAACTGTGCTCAGCTCCTGGGGCCACCACAGCTTGGCTCCTGTGAATGACTTGCCTGGGCATTTGCGGCTAGTGCAGCTCCACGTTTGAGCTGTGTTCTGCTCACCTGAGACCAGCTCAACTCATCTCCTGGGATGGCTCCGTAATTCTCCTGGGCTGGCTCCGCATGGCTCCTAGGGCCAACTCAACTCAGCTCCTTGGACCAACTCATCTTGCCTCCTTGTGCCGCCACGGCTCGCCTTTTGGAACCAGCTTGGCTCGGCTGCTTGAACTAACTCACCTTGGCTCCTGGTGGCAGCTCAGCATGGATCCTGTGTCCAGCTACTGGGGCAGCTCCGAAAGGCTCCTACATTTGCTCCTCAGGGTTCCTAGTGCCAACTCAGCTCTTAGCGTTAACTCAACTTGGTTCCTTCTGCTGGCATGGCTCGGCTCCTTGGACCAGCTGTGCTCTGCTCTTGGGGCCACCACAGCTTGGCTCCTCTGATGCTCTCACCTGGGAGTTTGTGGCCAGCTCAGCGCGACGTTTGGGCTGTGTTTGGCTCAGCTCCCAGGATGGTCTCAACTCGTCTCCTGAGAAGGATCCTTAAACCTCCAAGTCTGGGTGGCAAGGCTCCTTGTCTTGCTCTGCATTGCTCCTTGGGCCAACTCAGCTCCTTGCACCAACTCATTTTTTCTACTTGTGCTAACTCAGCTCGGCTTTTAGCCAGCTTTGCTGAGCTCCTTGTGTCATCTCCCATCATAAAGCAATGAAAGCAAGTTATAAAACATGAATATCAAATCGTTATATTCTGATGGTCTAGTGAATGTTGAAATTTAGTTGCATCCATCAACTGTTCTGTCTTGGTACATTCAGTGCAACTAAAGAACACACCCCCCCCAAAAGTGAAATTTCTACTTGGTCACAAATTAGTGTAAGACTTACAGGCATAGACCCCACCAGTGCAAGAGGAAGTGGTCAGATATTTTGTTCATACTATGTACGTATCAATAATATGAAGTCTGTACTACAGTTTTGTGTTCTTTACTAATAACCATGAAAACATGAAGGTAACTTTTTCCAGTCTCTTTATCACTGGTATTAGAAAGAGGTACCAGATAGAGCACTTTAGTTTCTAAGAGAGAACAGTGATAGTCCAGACACTTGAAAGTGCAAGTTTACTGAAGTGAATAAAATCAGTCTCTTACAAAGAAATAACAAAAATTTCAGCAGCATAGTCTTTAGCACAGTGTTTCTTCATGGAAGCCCAAGCACTGTGTTCAGATGTCTGCCTTACTTAGCCATGAAAGTGCCAAAATACTAAATGTGTGACATATGCCATTTTGACTAAACAGCAGTAGTAAAGTCACCTGAAAGCATTCCTAGGATTTTGTGTGATTTAGGAGCCCAGGGACCTCCTCAAAAAGGTCTTAATTGCCACAATTTTCTTTAAGATAACCTTGAAAATGCTACAATATTTTAGGAATTATTTATTGCATTTGAAAACTTGCTGAGACTCCACATACTCATTGATCTATATCTGCATGCCACTCATCATGAATCAACCTGTTTATAATAACCTGGGAGTCTCCGGATGCCCACGCAATTTTCCAGGCCCAGCTGGGATTTTAAGAACGCGCGGCACGGTCTGACGATGCCCGTGCCATTGAGCTGCTCTGCCGCAATTAGCGACCTCTGACCATCGCCAGCCGTGCCCAGCACTGTCCCGGTGCGGGCGCACTCCAGAACGAGCTGCAGCATTTCAGGTGGAGCATCGGAGGTTTTATTTGGGGAGTGGTGCACGAGGGGGGTTGCACGAGGGCTCGCGTGAGGGTTTGCACGAGGGTTTGTGGGGCATGGGGGGGGTGGGGCGATTGAGGGGGGATTTGGGAGGTGGGGGAGGGGGCACGCGAGGCAGCTCGTATGAAGATTTGCATGAGAATTCACACAAGGCCTTGCACGTGGATTTCACGGGGCTGGGGGTGTGGGGGAGGGATTGATGCTGGATTTGGGGGTGGGGGAGGAGGGAAGGGGGGTGGATTATGGCGCACGAGGGGTTTCACATGAGAAATTGCATGAGGATTTGCACAAGGCCTTGCACCAGGATTCCCATGAGAGTCTGGGGGGGGAAGAGGGACTGGGAAGGGGGGGAGGGGGTTGGGTGGCAGCATATGATGGGGCTTGTACGAGGATTTGCACGAGGATTCACACAAGCCCTTGCACGATGGTTCACCTGGAGGTTTGTGTGAGGGTTCCCTGGGCATGTGGGTGGTGGGGGAGGGGTCTGAGGGGAAATTTGGGTGCAGGGGGTCATACAAGGGGGTTTTGCACGAGGGTTTACACGAGGATTTCCATGATGACTTGTTGGATGGGGCTGGGGGGACGGGGCGGGGGTGGGCATGTGGGTGTTGGGGGAGGGGTCTGAATGGAAATTGGGGGGCAGGGGGTCATACAAAGGGGTTTTGCACGAGGGTTTTCACAAGGATTTCCATGATGACTTGTTGGAGGGGACTGGGGGAACGGGGTGGGTGGGGAAGTGGGGGCGTGGGGGAGGGAGTTGAGGGGGGATTTGGGGAGTGGGGTGGGGGGGTGTGGGTTGTTGGGGGGGGGCTTGGGGAGGAGTTGGGGGCGATTCAGGGGGTGTGAGCTTAGAGGAGGATGGGGTGTGGTGCACTACGATTTACGCATGAGGGTTTGCACAATGATTGACACGAGGATTCGCATGAGGACTTGCACGAGGTTTTGCAGGGGGCTGGGGGGTGGGGGAGGGGTTTGAGGGCGATTTGGAGGGTGGGGGGAAGGGGGAGGGCTGTGGATGATGGTGTGTGGGGGGTTCACACAAGGCCTTGCACGATGGTTTGCACGAGGGTTGACGGGGGTTGGGCGAGGGGCTGTTGGGGGGAGGGGGCCAGGAGGCTGGTGGGAGCTGGGACGGGGGTTTGCAGGAGGGTTCACGGGGAGGTGGGGGGGGAGGGGCTGGCAGGGATTTGAGGGTTGGGGAGGGGGAGGATGATGGTACCTGAGGGTTTGCACGAGGGTTCGCACGAGAGTTCACACAAGGCTTCCCAGGGGGTTGAAGGGGTGGGGAAGGGGTTTCACGGGGGAGTTGGGGGTGGGGAGGGGGAGAGGTCAGGTGTTGGCACATGAGGGGGCTTGCACAAGGATGTGCACGAGGGTTCACAGAAGGGTTTGTAGGGGGTTGGGGGGGTTGGAGGTGGGGGAGGGGCTTTGGGGGGCTTTGGGGGATGGGGGGTGGTGGGTTCAAACAAGGGTTTGGGGGGGTTGAGAAGGGAGGGGGAAGGGGGGCAGTGAGACTTTAGGGCATTTTGCACAAGGATTCACAGGAGACCTCAAAGGAGGGTTCGTAGAGGAATGAGGGGGTTTTAGGGGTTGGGGGAGGGGTTTGGGGGGGATTTTAAAGGGTGGGGGAGGGGTGCGGAGTGTGTAGGAGTGGGTTTTGCACGAGGGTTCACATGAGGGTTTTTCAGGGGGTGTGGGGGAGAGGTTTGAGGGTGGGTTCGAGGGGAGGAAGAGGGGGACGGGGAGGGTGATGGCACAGGACGGGGCTCACACAAAGATTTGCACGAGGATTCATGGGGGTGGGGGGATGTGGTCGAGGGGTTAAGGGGGCTCGGGGGGTGGGAATGGCGGTGGACGGCAGCACGTGAGGGGCCTTTCCCAAGGATTCGCATGAGAATTTGCACAAGGCCTTGCACGATGACTTGCACAAGAGTTTGTAGGGGGCTGCGGGGGTTGCAGGTTGGACAGGAACAGGATTTTGGGGTGGGGGAGCTGGGGGTTGGGAACTAGGGGGCTCCCCCAAGGATTTGCACAATGGTTCGGGGTGGGGGGGGGGCTATGGGGGGCTGGGGGGGGCTGGGGGGCGGGTGGGGGAGGGGTTGGGAGGGATTTGGGGGTTGGGAAGGGAGTGGAGGATGGTACGTGAGCATTTGCACAAGGGTTTGCACAGGGGCTCGTACGGGTGGGAGAGGCTGGAGGTGTGGGAAAGGGGGGATTTGGGGATGGCACATGAAGGGCCTTCACGAAGACTTGCACAAGGTTTGCACAAGGATTTACAGGAGGGTTTGTGGGAGGGGGTTGGAGTGGTGGGGGAGGCGTTTTAGTGGGGATTTGGGAGAGGGGGAGGGGGGAAGATGTCCTGTGAGGGCTGTTTTCACAAGGGGTTGAATGAGGATTTCCAGGAGGGCTTGTGGGAGGGGGCTGGGGGGTGGCTGGGGAGGGGTTGGGGGGGGCTGGGGGTGGGGAGTGCAGAGGGGGAGGGGTGCTGGTGCACGGGGATGTTGGCACAAGGGCTCTCACAAAGATTCACTCCAAGACTCGCACGAGGCCTTGCACGAGGGTTCGGGGGGGCTGGAAGATTGAGGGGTGGGGGAGGGGTTTGAAGGGGGATTTGGGATTTTGGAGGTGGGGAGGGGGTGGGGGTGGCACATGAGGAGCTTTTGCAATAGGAGTTGCATGAGGGTTTGCACAAGGGTTTGTGGGGGGTTTGAAAGGGGGGGGGGGGAGGGGTTCCAGGGGGGAATTGCAGAGGATTTAGGGGTGGGAGAGGGGGGTGGTGGGTGAGGAGACTCACACGAGGATTCACATCAGGGGTTGTGCAAACCCTTGTGCAAAGACTCAGGGGCTGGGAGTGTTGGGGGGCTGGGGAGGGGGCTCACACGAGTGTTTGCACAAGGGTTCATGGGGGATGGGGGCTTGGGGGAGGCATTTGAGAGGGAATTTGGAGGTGGAGGGGGTGGATGATGGTACGTGAGTGTTTGCACGAGGGTTCGTAGCAGGGACAGGGGATGGGGGTGGCAGGTTTGACAGGAACAGGATTTGGCACGAGGATTTGCACAAGGCCTCACACCAGGGTTTGTGCGAGAGCTCTTCAGGGGCTGGGGGGGAAATGAGGGGGTGGGGGGGGGTTGGAGGGGGATCAGGGGCGGGGGGAGGTTGGTGTTGATGCACGGTGGGTATTTGATTGCACAAAGGTTTGCACAAGGGTTTGCACGAGGGTTTGCACGAGGGTTCGTTGGGGGGGAGTGGAGGTAGATGTCATGGTAGGGGACTTTGCACGAGGGTTTGCATGAGCGTCTGTAGGGGGCTGGGGGTGTTGTGGGGAGCGGGGGGGGCTGAAGGGGCATGGGGGAGCTGAGGGGACATTGTGGGGCCTTGGGGGGACTGAGGGGCCCCAGAGTGAGTTAAAGGGGACGTGGGGCGCTAAGGGGACATTGGTGAGGGGCTATGGGGAGCTGAGAGCACATTGGGGGGACATTCTGATTGTCTGAGGTCATTGGTGGAAGGGCCTGAGGGCACCCAGAGGGCGTTTAAGGGGACACGGGGGTGTTGAGGGGACATCGGAGAGGCTGAGCAGACGCTGGTGGGAGGGCGGCTGAGGGGGACCCGGGGGCGCTGAGGGGGCTGCGGGTGCGTGGGGGTCTGAGGGTACCCGGGGGACGGGAGCAGGACCTCAGGGGGGGCGGCGGGGGGGTGAGGGGACACTGGGGGACCCGGGGACGGACCGGCCCGAGCACGCGGAGCCACCGCCGCGCGCCGCTCCTGCCCAAACGCCGCCGTGCGCTACCCGCCGTGGCCACGCCCCCTCCCCTCGGCCCCGCCCCCGCTTTGCGCCTTCCGGCCGCGCTTTCTGGCCTTGTTGCGACAGCGCCCGGCGGGGCGGGGGGGCGCCGGGCGTGCGGGGAGTGACTCCTCCGCGCACGCTCGGGGGAAACTGAGGCACCCACAGGCCTTGAGGGTGGTGGTGGGGGGTGTCCGAGAGGGCCCCAGGCATCCGGGTGACCCCCATCCCCCCTCAATCCACCCCCGCTCCCGGGGCGGGGGCACCCGGACGCCTGGGTCCCCTGGGGAGGAGCAGAGCAGCAGCGCGAGCACAGCAAGGGGGGGTGGGGGGGGTCCCCAGATTTTGCGGGGGGCACAGATGGGGGGCGGGGGCATACTGGGGCAGGGGGGGGAGCTTCCCATAGATTTGGGGTTGCTATGGGGGGGGTGAGGGACAAATTAGTGGGTCCCGAAATTTGGGGTGGAGGGCAAATTTGGAGGGATCCATAGATTGGAGGAGGTGTCCGACAGATTGGGAGGGGGTCACCAGCTGGGTAGCTAGTAACCTCCCAGTAAGCACTCAGTGGTCCCAGTGCTCCCAGTAAGCACCCCTAGTTCTACCAGTAACCTCCCAGTGGTCCCCAGTACTCCCAGTAACCTCCCAGTGGTCCCCAGTGCTTCAGATAACTACACCCCAGCACACCCAGTAAACTGCCAGTGCTCCCAGTAACACCCCAGTGCTGTCAGTTACCCTCCATGACTTCAGTTATCTCCTAGTAACCACCTCGGGGGGGGAAGCTCAGGGGAAGGGTGGGGGGGGGGTCCCAGACAACTGGGTGCCCTCAGGGTGGGGGTGTGGGGGGGGGGAAGGACGGGCGGGTCCCAGACACATGGGTGGCCTCGGGGGTGGGGCTCAGGAGATGAGTGGGCAGGTCCTGGACACATTTGTGGCCTCAGGGTGGGGCTCGGGGGAAGGGGGGGGTGGGTCCTGAACTTGTGCGTTGCCTCGGGGGTGGGGTTCGGGTGAAGGGGGCCGCTCCTGAACGCCTGGGTGTCCTTGGGTGTGGGGCTCTGGGGAAGGGGGGCAGGTCCCAGACACCTGGGTGGCCTCAGGCGTGGGGGGCTCAGAGGGAATCCCAGACACGTGTGGCCTCGGGCGTGGGGGGCTCGGGGGGAATCCCAGACACGTGTGGCCTTGGGGGTGGGGCTCAGGGGAAGGGTGGCGGGTCCAAGACACTTGGGTGGCCTTGGAGGTGGGGCTCGGGGGAAGGGGAGGTGGGTCCCGGATACCTGGGTGGCCTCGGGTGTGGGGTTCGGGGGAAGTGGGCGTGGGTCCCAGACACATAGATGGCCTCGGGGGTGGGTCTTGTGGGAAGGGGGGGGCGGGTCCCGGACATCTGGGTGGCCTCAGGGTGAGGCTCGGGGGAAGGGGGGGCGGGTCCTGGATACCTGTGTGACTTTGGGGGTGGGGTTTGGGGGAAGGTGGGGTGGGTCCCGGACACATGGGTGGCCTCGGGGGTGGGGTTTGGGGGATGGGGGTGGCAAGTCTCGGACACCTGGGTAGTCTCCAGGGTGGGGCTCGGGGGAAGGGAGTGGCAGGTTCCGGACACCTGTGTGGCCTTGGGGGTGGAGCTCCGGGGAAGGGGGGAGGGCGGGTCTCCAACACCTGGGTGGCCTCAGGGGTCAAGCCCAGGAGAAGGGGGGGCGGGTCCCAGACACCTGGGTGGCCTTGGGGTGGGGCTTGGGGGAAGGTTGTGTGGGTCCCGGACACCTGGGTGGCCTCAGGGGTGGGGCTCGGGTAACGGGGGGCAGGCCCCCGGCCCCTGGGTTGCCTCGGGGTGGAGTTCGGGGGAAGGGGAGTCAAATCCCAGACACCTGGGTGGCCTCGGGGTTGGGGCTCACCTGAAGGGTGTGGTGGGTCTCAGAAACCTGGGTGGCCTCGGGGGTGGGGCTTGGGGGAAGGGGGTCATGTCCCGGAGACGTGGTTGGCCTCGGGGTTGGGTCTCAGGTAGAGAAGGGGTAAGTCCCAAACACCTGGGTGGCCTCAGAGGTGGGGCTTGTTTGAAGGGGGGGGTGGGTCCTGGACACCTGGGTGTCGTCGAGGGTGAGGCTCTGGGGAAGGGGGGCGGGTCGCGGGCACCTGGGGGCTCCTTTTGTCTCGTGTCTCTCTCTCTCTCTCTCTCTCTCTCGTTTTCTCTCTCTCTTTCTCTGTCTTTCTCTCTTTGATTCTCTCTCTCCCTCTCTTTCTCTCTCCCTCTCTCTCTCTTCCTGTCTCTCTTCCTTTCAGTCTCCCTCTCTCCCTCACACTCTCCCTCTCTCTCTTGGTGTCTTCCGATTGGCTGTCTCTGTCTGTTCACGCGGAGTATCAGCTTTGCTTTCACATTCCTTTTCTTGTTGATATCTCCTGATGCTCGCTTATCTTTTCTCTCATTATCTTTTCTCTCAAGGTGCCTCTCGAGGATACAGCTTTGTCTCATCAAGGCCAAACAGATCCCCGTTCTCCTCTCTATTTGCTCTCGAGTCTGGGAAGTTTCCAGTCCATCCTCTTCTGCAGCGTTTTTCCCGGTTGTGTGAGCAGTTCTGCTCTGTAAGCAGTCCATATTCAGGGACTTCTGGGATTTCTGCCATGCCTCGTTACATTCTTAGGTCTTGAAGCCAGGCTTCCTGCGCACACATCCTCTCATTTTGGAGAGTCTCTTCTTACCACAGACTGTGACATTCCAGGGGGTTCCATAGAGCCTCTTCACATCACCACCATGGACCCGCAGGTCTTCTTGCCTGACGGCGACTTCCGTCCGGGTGTCGGTTTTTGCGGAGAGTTTTTTTCCCCTCTTTGCGGCGCATTGTTTGTCATGTTCTGTGTAGCGTCGGTTTGTCGTGTTCTGTGTTTGGCTCGGAGCCGCCCTGCCCAGGGATGCAGAGTCAGGGGTAGGCTGAGCATCGGTAGGAGTCTACGGTTTGTATGTGGATCCGCCGAGGCTGCTGATGCCGGGGCGGTACAGTCGCCTCAGCTGGAGTAGACGTCAGCGCGTTGTGTGGACGTGACTTACGGCAATGTTTTGTGGGGAAGAGCAGAGCTGTGTGGGAAGGGGCTGTTCAGCAGTACTGGAGGCGACCCCATTTCAAAGATGTTAAGGGTGCTTCGTGTGGGCCTCAAATTCAGCGGGTTTTTTGATGGTGGGCTGGAGTTGGAGCTGCGGTGGTATCTCTAAATTGGAACAAGGCTTTTGGTATTATGGAGGTATCGCTCTGCACTCAGGTTATTTGTTTGATATTGTTTTATCGCATCCACGACGGACAAGCTGTACCGGGCAACGTAGGAGAGCCGAGCGGCGTGCGGTAAGAAGGTGGGTCGGTGCGTGGTCTGAGAGGGAAGATGTGCCCGGCGGCTCTACAACTACACTACGGTGTCCTGTTTTTTTCGATTTGAAGCGATGGGCAATGTTCGATATGGGCACGGGGGCTGAGTGGGGCAAGGCAAGTAGCGACGGGTGGGCTGAAGTCATGGTTCTTTCAGGTGTCGTATTGTGGGCGAAGCTCTAAAGGTCCTTTTGGTTCTGTTTTACAGGGGGTGCGAAAGCCTCGAGGCGGCAGCCCCACGGTGTGGAGGCCAGGTGGACCCGCGGGCAAGGCAAAGGAGTGGGCTGTAAGAATTGTTGCCGTCAGGCTGAGTTTTTTGGCAGTATCTCAGCTCGTGCCTCCCGTTTGGATGGGTTTTTTTGTCAGGTGCAGCACGCAGGCTCGGAGGGGCACAGCCGCATGGGGATGAGCGGGCCAAGAAGGTGAGGCAGATGTGGGCCACGTCAGTGTCTCATAATGAAGCAGTATATGGCGACGTGGTTAAGAATTTACCGTTTGGTTTCGCAGGGGCTCTGCAAGCCACCTTTTGGAATGGGATGAGCATTTGAGGTGAGCCGGGGGAGGAACGAGGAGGATCACAGGGCCAGTCGTTACTGGTGACTGCAAGAATGTCCCAGATAGATGACGCATCGTTCTTTCGTTGACAGCGGATCCGGACCCCCGGCCCTCTGAAAGCAAAGTGGAGGGGCCAGGGCTAGGGAAGGCCCTGGAGGAGGCAGACAAGGTTGCCAACTGCAGGGAGGGGTTTTAAAGTTAGCAGAGGGCAGAGGGATGTCCAGGAGCGGTCCCCTTTGGGCAGAGAAAGGGAGCGGGTTCGTCTTCAGCTTCATACCAGCATGTGTCGGGCAGGTCAGTTCTAGCCTGTGTCCATTGTCTAGTTTGTGTTGCGTCTTCTGTGTCAGACGCGACTGGTGCTTCTGAGACAACATCAAGGTTTTCTTTTTAAAATTGAGGTTGTGAAGTCAACAGGACCAGTCGACAGGACCGGTGACCCGAATCTGACTGACAGGGTATTCCATCCCATCCTCAGCCTGCTCAGCCTAAAAGCTGAGGGGTGGTAAGGGGTAGGGACTTCTCCTTCAGTGGACAGTGTCTGAGGACTCCTCTGTCTCTCCATCATCCTTTGATCCCCATCTGTGTGTTTGTGCAACCAGATCCGGACTCCAGTTCCCATCCGTCGCTGAGTCCAGGCTCGGACTTTCCCCACGCTTGCCAGTGAAATGATGGTCATCCTGGGAGCGCGATACCGGGTTGTTTTCTTGTTACTGTTGTCTTTTCTCGGTGGTGTTTTTCCTTTACTATTTCATGACAGTTCAGTTGCTTTTTCAATCCCAAAGTCTCTCTCTCTCATTCTGTTGTCCGTTGTGAGAGAAATTAAAAGAGAGCAGCTGTTGCTTGTTTTAATGCCCAGCCTAAGCCATGAGAGCAAGGAGAAAAGGAGCAGCTGCTCCTCTGGCAGGCTCTATGGCTTGTTGGGCCCAGCCCCTTTCACAGGTGATGGTGGGAATGGCAGTGGGCGGGGCCAGGAGTATATAACCCACAGCCTCTGCTGGGGCAGCTCATTCTGCTGCCAGGCTTCTCCAGGGTCAGAGCTGTGCCCGTCCTTCTGTTGATTGTAGCTTTGGAGGTGGCTCAGCTCCTGTGTCGGAGATGTTCTCCCATTTAGAGAATGGGAGGTAAGAAGCTGGACGTGGTGAGACCTTCAGGACCAGCTGAGGTTTGGCAGCACGTGGAGTAGAGACCGGTCTTGGATGCTGTGTCTCTTCCTTGTGGTTTTTGAGGTCAGTCATGTTGTACTGAGCGTTGGGGGGCGGTGAGATGGTTGAAGGGTATGGTTTTGTTTCTTCCAGGCACGGCACGTTTTCCTGGAATCCCTGACTGTATTGAAGATGGAACTTTCTTGTTGTTTCTTTTTTCACAGGTTTTGCCGTGTCCTGGGTAAGATGCCGATAGCATTTGTCTCAGTGGGGCAGATGAGGAGATTACTTTGCCGGGACTGGGTGAGCATCTTGTCTCAAGAAAGCAGCAGGGACGTAAGGTATGATGTCCTTCAGGCTGTTGGGCGCCTCTTTGCCTTCCCCCACAGTACGCAGGGTTCTGCCGTGTCCCTGGAGCCTTTGAGGCTTGCGGCAGGCCCCCGGTGTAGGTCAGGTCAGGGCTTCGCTGACTCTGGGGGTCTGTAGCAGAGCCCACAGTCCGTGGGAAGACGGGAGAGAGGAGATGCCCGCCCAGGGCAGGGTTGGGAAGAGCAGCTCCCGAGAAGCAGCCGACGCAGGTGCTGGGAGCTCAGAGGGATGTCCAGGAGCGGTCCCCTTTGGGCAGAGAAAGGGAGTGGGTTAGTCTTGAGCAGGATGCTGAGTTGTGCCGGGCAGGGCGGTTCCAGGCTGTCTGTTGTGTAGTTTGTGTTGCGTCTTCTGTGTCTTAGACCTTTGAGTCTCGTTGTCCTCTTAACACTCAAGGAGCATGGCGTGCTCATCCGTAGAGGCTGAAATGGTTGTATTTAGGCGCTGATGTTCTTGAGTTACAAGCTCAAAGCGTGGATGGGTCTTCTGCGATGGAAAACTCGGAACGGTTCTCACTTGGGGTTTTGTTGCCAGCTGCACGAGCAGTTCTGCTTTCTAGCAGTCCATTTTCAGGGAGTGGGTTTTCAGCCCTGCATCCTTAATTGCTTAGGCCTTGAAGCCAGGCTTCCCGGGCATACATCTTCTGGGTTTAGATAGTCATGTCTTGTCACGGGCTATGATGTTCTACATGTTTTCTGGGGCTTCCACAGAGCCTCCTCAAGTCACCGTTATGGTCCCGCAGGTCTTCTGACCCTAGAATGACTTGCATTCGGGTGTCATTCTTCTTGCTGAGAGTTTTCTCTCATCTTGGAGGTGTGTTGTTCATAGTGTTCCGTGTAGCGTTGGTTTGCGCGTAGGTGTGTGTTTGGCTCGGGGCTGCCCTGCCTGGGGGCGTAGCATCAGGGGTAGGAGGTGCAGCAAGAAGAGTCTGTGGTTAATATGTGGATCTGCTTAGACTGAGATAAAGGTTTTTACAGTCATCTCGGAGTAGCCATCAGCAGGCTGTGTGGACAGGTTCTTCATTCATCTTTTATGGGAAGAGCAGAGCTCTGTGGGAGGGGTGTTCAATAGCGAAGGAGGCTGCATCTCAGAGATGTCAGGGCTGTTTTGTGTGGGGCTTAAAGTTTATGGGGTTTTTAATGATAGGCTGTAGTTAGAGCCAAGCTAGTATTTCTAAATCAGAAGAAGAGGTTTGGCATTATGAAGGTATTGATCTGCATCCAGCTGACTGGTTTGATATGGTTTTATGAGATGCATGAGGGACAAGCTGTGCAGAGGAACGTAGAGCCGAGGGGAGCGTCGTAGGAAAGGGGGTCAGTGGGTGGTATTAGAGCGAAGATGGGATGTGTGGATCTATGGCTGCGTTATGGTCAAGAGGCCCCAGTCTCTTGTTTCTCCTTTCCTTTTTCCCCCAATTCTTTTGCTTCTGTTCTCTGATCCTCCTTTCCTTCTTTCCCTATTCTTCCCCCCATCCTGTTTCCCCTTTCTTTCTTTCCCCCTTCTTCCCCCGCATTGCCTGTTTTCCCTTTACTTTTCCCCATTATTTCCTCTATTCCCTGTTTCTCCTTCCCTTCTTAACCCATGTATCCCTCCTGTCCCCTCTTCGTCCTTTCCTTCTTTCCCTATTCTTTTCCTCCCCTCTCCTGTTCCTCATTTCCTTTTTTCCCCATTCCTTCTGCCTGTTGCCTCTTCCTTCTTTCTGCATTATTTCCCCATCCCCGTTCCTCCTTTCCTTCTTGCCCCATTCCTCCCCCCCCAACCCCTCTTCCTCATTATTTTTCTTCCTTCTCAACCCCTTTCCTTATTTCCCCATTCTTCTTCTCCGTCCCCTGTTCCTCTTTTCCTTCTTACCTCTTTCTTCCCCAGTCACCTTTCTTCCTCCTCATCCCCTGCTCCTTTTTTCTTTCTTTCTTCATTTCCCCTCATGTCTCCTGTTCCACCTTTCCTTCTTTCTGCATTCTTCCCCCATCCTCTCTTCCTTCTTTCTTTCTCTCTTCTCACCCTGCAGTCCCACACTTCCCCTTTATTCCTCGCGTAGCCTCTTTCTTCCCACGCATCCCCTGTTCTTCCTTTCCTTCTTTCCCATTCTTTCACCACTGTCCCCTGTTCCTCCTCTCCTTCTTACCCTATTTATCCCTTCTTTTCCCTGGTTCTCTCTTCTTTTTTTACCCTCTCCTCCTTCTTTCCTTATTCTTTCCCCATCATCTCTTCCTCCTTTCTTGCTTTCCCCATTGTTTCTTCCCATCGCCTCTTCACTATTTACTTCTTTCCTGTCTTCCCTCACTGTCACACATTTCCCCATTTCTCCTTCCCTGTCCACTGGTTTCTCCCCGTCCTTTTTCTTCCATCCCCATTCTTCCCCCTGTCCCCTGTTCCTCCTCCCCATTCTTGCAACCTGACCCTTTTTCTTTTTTCCCTTCTTTCATCAGTCTTCCCCCACTTGTCGCCTGTTCCTCTTTTCTTTCCTTCCTCATTCTTCCACATCCCATCCCCGGTCCCTGCTTTTCTCCTTTCTTTCCACCCCGGTCCCCGCTCTTCTTCCCCCCCACATCCCCGCTTTTCCCCTTGGTCCCCCCTCTTCTCCCCGCCCCCCCCAACGTCCCCACTTTGGCCCTTGGTCCCCCTTCTTTCCCCGCCCCACCACGTCCCTGCTTTGCCCCTTGGTCCCCCCATCCATCGTTTCATTCTTCCCCCACTACCACCCCCCACCGCGTCCCCCCTTTGCTCCTTGGTCCCCCCTTCCATCGTTTTGTTCTCTCCCCCACCCACGTCCCCCAACGTCCCCCCTTTGCGTCTTAGTCCCCCCTTCCATCATTTCGTTCTTTCCCCCACCCCCAGCCCGCCATGTCCCCGCTTTGCCCCTTGGTCCCCCCTTCCATTGCTTCATTTTTTCCTCCCCAATCCCCCCCAACATCCCCCCATGTCCCCGCTTTGCCCCTTGGTCCCCCCTTCCATCGTTTCGTTCTTTCCCACCCCTCCCCCGTCCCCCCTTTACCCCTTGGTCCCCCCTTCCATCGTGTCATTCTTCCCCGCCCCCCCACCCCACCATGTCCCCGCTTAGCCCCTTGATCCCCCCTTCCATTGGTTGGTTCTTCCCCCCCCGCCCACCCCTCTCCCACGTTTCCGCTTTGCCCCTTGGTCTCCCCTTCCATCGTTTCGTTCTTCCCCCACCCCCACATCCACGCTTTGCCCCTTGGTCCCCCCTTCCATCTTCTTGTTCTTCCCCCACCCCCACGTCCCCGCTTTGCCCCTTGGTCCCCCCTTCCATCATTTCGTTCTTCCACTCCTCCCCCCGCAACCCTCCATGTCCCTGCTTTGCCCCTTGGTCCCCCATCCATCGTTTCGTTCTTCCCCCCACCCTCCCACGTCCCTGCTTTGCCCCTTGGTCCCCCCTTCCAACCTTTCGTTCTTTCCCCCACCCTCCCACGTCCCCGATTTGCCCCTTGGTCCCCCCTTCCATTGTTTTGTTCTTCCCCCCCGCCCCCAACACGTCCCCGCTTTGCCGCCTGGTCCCCCCTTCCATCGTTTCGTTACCCCCACCCCCCCACGTCCCCCCTTTGCCCCTTGGTCCCCGCTTCCATTGTTTCATTCTTTCCTGTCCCCCCACACCCCGCCACGTCCCCGCTTTGCCCCTTGGTCCCCCCTTTCATCCTTTCATTCTTCCCCCAGCCCCCCATGTCCCCGCTTTGCCTCTTGGTCCCCCCTTCCATTGTTTCGTTCTTCCCCCCCGCCGCCACGTCTCCGCTTTGCCCCTTTGTCCCCCCTTCCATCGTTTCTTTCTCTCCCCCCCCCCCCCCCCCCCACCTCCCCGCTTTGCCGCCTGGTCCCCCCTTCCATCGTTTTGTTACCCCCACCCCCCCATGTCCCTGCTTTGCCCCCTGGTCCCCCCTTCCATCGTTTCGTTCTTCCCCCACCCCCCCACGTCCCCGCTTTGCCCCTTGGTCCCCCCTTCCATCATTTGTTTCTTTGCCCCCCCCACCCCCTCCACGTCCGCGCTTTGCCCCGTGGTCCCCCTTTCCATCGTTTCGTTCTTTCCCACCCCCCGCACCCCACACGTCCACGCTTTGACCCTTGGTTCCCCATTCCATCGTTTCGTTCCCCCTCCCCGCCCGCCCACATCTCCTGTCCCCCCTTCCATCGTTTCATTCCCCCTCCCGGCCCGCCCACGTCTCCTGTCCCCCCTTCCATCGTTTCGTTCCCCCTCCCCGCCCGCCCACGTCCCCTGTCCCCCCTTCCATCGTTTCGTTCCCCCCTCCCCCCCCATACCTGCTTTCCCCATTCTTCCTGTTTCCCCATTCTCCCTTTTTGTCATTCTCCCCTGTCACCTTTCCCATTTCTTCCCCCTGTCCTCTGCCCCCCCACCCCTTTTTTCACCCCCTGTGGCACCTTCCTCCCTTTCTTGACCCCCCACTCACACTTTCTCCGTCTTTTTTATCCTCCCCTTTTTCTCCTTAACTTTTCCCCCTTCTTTCTCCCCTCCACCCCTTTTTGCGTTACGAGGCAAAGCAGTTTTGGCAGAAAATAAGCACCCTTGTATTCTAACACTCCTCACCGAGGTGGGAGGCTCGGCGCGGATGGTTTTAAATTCTGAGCAATGGTCAATTCACCGCTATCAGTCCAGCGGCATTTAATATATTAAACTCTGACGATTCCAGATACGCTAATAGCTGACTGCACCTTCAGTCTAGTCGTGCTTATGAACTAGCACGGCCACTCTCAAGTCTTCGGTCCTGTTCAAGTGAGAAACTGAAATGACTAGATACTTCAACAGTGCGGTTTATTTAAGCGACAGATATATAGGTTCTTATGGGTTGGCGGTGATGAATACGCTGTCTGCAAAGCACGTGCAAATAGAAGTCTTGTTAATTACACAAAACGCGTGACAAAGTTATAATCGCTACAGCCTGGCTACAAATATAGGGAAAGGACTCCAGAGAGACGTCTAAGTTTCCCAAGGAAGTGCTCAGTATAGTCTAAGTCCCTCTTGGGGAGAAGAACGGCTCAGCCCGTTGACCGCTCCCGGAAGCCAAAGGCAGTCTGTGATGGAGTCTGCCTTCACTTAATGTCTTGGTTTGAGGTAAAACAGAACCAATTTTCTGATTTGTAATTTTACTTTTTAGCTGGGCCTCTTCTGACTGACTGAAGCCTGAAATTCAACAGCATATTGTTCAGAAACTATTCGCTCTCAGAGTGATAAGACCCGATTATACCGAGGAATGGTAAGCACAGAGGATCTTGCTTATACTTATTGCTGTCACAACCAAGGTCAGCTAACTTCGCTATTTGCCTGTTGGAGGGTCAGAAGCGGAGAAGCGTAGAGGGGTCGCACCCACGGTGAAGAGCGGACAGGACCGGTGACCCGAATCCGACCGACGGGGTATTCCATCCCACGCTCATCCTGCTCAGTATAAAAACTTGAGGGATGGAAGGGGTCGGTACCTTTCCTTCAACGGCTGGCGTCCGAGGACTCCTCTGTCCGTTCGTCATCCTGGGAGCACGATACCGGCTTGTGTATGTATTTTCTATATCTCATTGTCTTCTTGTGGCTGTTGTCTTTTCTCGGTGGTCTTTTTCCGTTAATATTTCATTACAGCTCAGTTGCGTTGTCAATCCCAGTGTCTCTCTCTCATTCTGTTGTCCGTTGTGAGAGAAATTAAAAGAGAGCAGCTGTTGCTTGTTTTAAGGCCCAGCCTAAGCCACGAGAGAAAGGACAGATAGGGCACCGGAGCAGACTTGGCTGAGGAGAGTGGCAGTCAGAAGGTTCGCTTCTTTCTCAGCTGCCGCATTACAGGCAGCGTACAAGCCTCTGCTTGAACTCTGTCCGCCGCTCCTATCCCGAATACAGTTCTGGCAGAAGTTTGGTAATATGCGGGGTCTCGAGAGAAGGGATGGATGACACCCCCCGCCCCCCCAGTATCGTGGGGGTTTCTTTTACAAGGAAACTAAAGACATGGTGTCTTGATATAAACGTGGTTATTTGGCTTAATGGTCTACTTGCCTGTGTAGGTTAGGATCACGTCCTCCTCTTTGTGTCTACGCCCTGCAAAAGTTTAATTAAGTTGACTTACCGACCACGTCCTGTTGCCGACACAATTGATGTAGCTTTAATAAAAGAGCACGTGTTGTCATTTCCCCTAAGGGTCTTTTTCTCTGTTTTGGTGTTTTGCATTCTGTGATCTTCAGGCATGTGAGAAAAGGAGCAGCTGCTCCTCTGGCAGGCTCTATGGCTTGTTGGGCCCAGCCCCTTTCACAGGTGATGGTGGGAATGGCAGTGGGCGGGGCCAGGAGTATATAACCCACAGCCTCTGCTGGGGCACCTCATTCTGCTGCCAGGCTTCTCCAGGGTCAGAGCTGCACCCCTCCTTCTGTTGATTGTAGCTTTGGAGGTGGCTCAGCTCCTGGGGCGCAGATGTTCTACCATTTAGAGAATGGGAGGTAAGAAGTTGGACGTGGCAAGACCTTCAGGAGCAGGTGAGGTTTGGCAGCACGTAGAAAGCGGCCTCGTATGCTGCGTCCCTTCCTTGTGGTTTTTGAGGTCAGTCATGTTGTACTGAGCGTTGGGGGGCGGTGAGATGGTTTAAGGGTATGGTTTTGTTTCTTCCAGGCACGGCACATTTTCCTGGAATCCCTGACTGTATTGAAGATGGAACTTTCTTGTTGTTTCTTTTTTTCACTGTTTTTGCCGTGTCCCGGGTAAGATGCCGATAGCATTTGTCTCAGTGGGGCAGATGAGGAGATTACTTTGCCGGGACTGGGTGAGCATCTTGTCTCAAGAAAGCAGCAGGGACGTAAGGTATGATGTCCTTCAGGCTGTTGGGCGCCTCTTTGCCTTCCCCCACAGTACGCAGGGTTCTGCCGTGTCCCTGGAACCTTTGAGGCTTGTGTCTTTTGGGAAATATATGTGGTTTCCAGAGAGCTTTGAAACAAGGCACGGTTTTCTCTCTTGGCTCCCTGGGCGTGGCAGCAAATTGGGGACATATGGTAATTTTTGAGGTCGGCCGTGGGGTGAGTGAGAAAGGGTGGTTTTGAGGCTGAAGGCACCAGGAATGACCCGAGCCCCAAGGTCTTTTGAGAAATATACGTGGTTTCCACAGAGCTTTAAAACAAGCCACAGTTTTCCCTCCTGGCTCCTTGGGCGTGGCAGCAATCTCCGGACATATGGAAACTTTTGAGGCCGGCCCTAGGCGGGTGATTGGAGCCCCAAGGTCTGTGCGGCAATAAAAGCGGTTTCCAGAGAGCTGTAGAACAAGCCACCATTTTCCCTCCTGGCGCCTGATGAAGGGGACCCTGCTGATTGCAAGAACATCCCAGGTAGCTGACACGTCATTCTTTTGTTGACAGTGGATCTGGACCCCCGGCCCTCTGGCAGCTAAGTGGAGGGGCCAGGGCTAGGGAAGGCTTAGGAGGAAGCAGACAAGGTGTCCAACTGCAGGGAGGGGTTTTCAAGTTAGCAGAGGGATGTCCATGAGTCGTCCCCTTTGGGCAGAGAAAGGCAGCGGGTTAGTCTTCAGCTCGATGCCAGCACGTGTCGGGCAGGTCAGTTCTAGCCTGTGTCCATTGTCTAGTTTGTGTTGCGTCTTCTGTGTCAGATGTTGTTGCATGGAAAGGGGCAAAGCGGTTTTGGCAGAAGACAAACCTCCTTGTGTTCTAACACTCCTCACCGAGGTGGGAGGCTCGGTGCGGCTGGGTTTAAATTCTGAGTGATGCCCAATTCAGCACTATCAGTCCAATCGTGTTTAATATGTATTAAACTATTACGATTTGGATACACTGATAGTGGACGGCACCTTCAGTCTAGTCGTGCTCATGAACCGGCACGGCCACTCTCAGGTCTTTGGTCGCGTTCAATGAGGAACCCAAATGACCAGCTACTTAAACAGTGCGGTTTATTTAAACAACAGATCTATCGGTTCTTAGGATTGCTGGTGATAAACACACTGTCTGCAAAGCACGTGCAAATGCAACTATTATTACATATATCAAACGCGTGAGAAAGTTATAAACGATCCAGCCTGGCTATAAATGTAAGATAGAGATTTCTAAGTTTCTTGAGAAAGCACTTGGTATAGCCTAAGTCTTACCCAAAGGCGTCCCTACTGGGGGGGAAGAAAGGCTCAGCCCGTCGACTGATCCCGGAAGTCAGTGATGGAGTTCTTTGCGATGGTGTCTTCCCTGGGTATCCCCCCTTTCTTGGGCTATTTTTATACTACTTGTTATCTTCGAGGTGGAGTTTGAGTGACTTTAGTCATAAATACTTTAATTATGATTGGTGTAAAATTCTCTCGCTTCACATTTAAAGGTAGACTACGAAAAATTCGGGGCGCAGACTCAAGGAGGAGTGGTTGCACTTTGGATCAGGTAGCCTTTGGGACGGAGGTGTGTTTTGGTATTATAATGACCTTATAATGAGCAAAGTTCGCACAAAGGACAGCATTTCATCCAAATTTGACAAAATGTTGGCTCTGAGTATCGAGCAGGCAGCTAATTGGCAGCTTATCTGTTTCACGGTATTGTCCCGTTCCCGTATGTGCTATACATCACAAGGTAAAGCCGCGGAATAATCGTATCCCGCCCCGTACCTCATGTAGCTTCACAAGCACCTCATCAGGGAACCGCGGGTGTCGCTTTCTTCATGCTGGTTGCAGCTGTTTTCTACCTCAGAAGCCTCTTGATTTTATACTTTTCCTTAATGTGTGAACAATGCTGTACTTTTATATTTTTAGCCAAGTTAGCAATTATTCTACATAATCCACCCCGTGACTACAGTCACTCAAGCTCCACGATATTTAAAACTGACTGGGAATATCACCTGTGCTCTTGTGGTGAGCATCATCAAGTACAAATACATCTTGTGGAGCAATCAAGCGAATCAAGCTTTTCATCATAATCCAAAGTTTAACATACAAAACAATTGTCAAAGCAAAGCACGATACAGTGAGTACTAGTAAAACAACCACAGGATGGAGCATCTTGTTAAAGAGTCCTGTAGCTGTTGGCAGCCATCCAAAAAGAGTGTCCCACCATTCACGTCCTCCGTCTTTCTTGACTCTTTCCAGTACTCAGTGTATTTCTTCGACATCATGATGGACGGTAATCTCTGTCCATTTTCTCGGGCCTCTTTCAACAGTCGCTTCAAGTCATCATGTTGTAGCAGCTTCTTCACCAATGAGAGATTCATCCCGATAGGTGTAGGCAACAAATCATAGAATCATAGGGTTGGAAGGGACCTCTGGAGATCATCTAGTCCAACCCCCCTGCCACAGCAGGGTCACCTAGAGCAGGTTACACAGGAACACGTCCAGGTGGGTTTTGAATGTCTCCAGAGTTGGAGACTCCACCACCTCTCTGGGCAGCCTGTTCCAGTGCTCTGCCACCCTCAGGGTAAAGAAGTTCCTTCTCATGTTTAGGTGGAACTTCTTATGCTCAAGTTTGTGCCCATTGCCTTTTGTCCTGTCCCCGGGCACCACTGAAAAGAGCCTGGCCCCATCCTCCTGACACCCACCCTTGAAGTATTTATAAGTGTTGATAAGGTCACCCCTCAGACGTCTTTTTTCCAGACTGAAGAGACCCAAATCCCTCAGCCTTTCCTCATAAGAGAGGTGTTCCAGTCCCCTAATCATCTTTGTAGCCCTCTGCTGCACCCTCTCCAGCAGTTCCCTGTCCCTCTTGAACCTGGGAGCCCAGAACTGGACACAGTACTCCAGGTGTGGCCTCACCAAGGCAGAGTAGAGGGAGAGGATGACCTCCCTTGACCTGCTGGCCACACTCTTCTTGATGCACCCCAGGATGCCATTGGCCTTCTTGGCCACAAGGGCACATTGCTGACTCATGGGCATTCTGTTGTCCCCCAGGACTCCCAGGTCTCTTTCCACAGAGCTGCTCTCCAGTAGGTCAGCACCCAACCTGTACTGGTGCATGGGGTTGTTCCTCCCCAGGTGCAGCACCCTACACTTGCCCTTGTTGAATTTCATAAGGTTTCTCTCTGCCCAGATCTCCAACCTGTCCAGGTCTCTCTGTATGGCGGCACAGCCTTCCGGTGTGTCAGCCACGCCCCCCAGCTTTGTGTCATCAGCAAACTTGCTGAGGGTGCACTCTATCCCCTCATCCAGGTCATTGATGAATATATAGAAGAGGACTGGACCCAGTACTGACCCCTGGGGAACACCACTCATCACTGGTCTCCAACTAGACTCTGTGCCCCTAATCACAACCCTCTGAGCTCTATCTTTCAACCAGTTTTCTATCCACCTTACTGTCCATTCATCTAACCCACACTTCCTAAGCTTCCCTATGAGGATGCTGTGGGAGACCGTGTCAAACGCCTTGCTGAAGTCAAGGTAGACCGCATCTACCGCACTCCCCTCATCTATCCATCTAGTCATGCCATCGTAGAAGGCTATCAGATTAGTCAGACATGATTTTCCCTTGGTGAATCCATGCTGAGTACTTCCGATAGCTTTCTTTTCCTCCACATGCCTTGAGATGACACCCAGAACGAGCTGTTCCATCATCTTTCCAGGGATGGAAGTGAGGCTGACCGGCCTGTAGTTCCCCGGCTCCTCCTTCTTGCCTTTTTTGAAGACTGGAGTGACATTGGCTTTCCTCCAGTCCCCAGGCAGCTCGCCTGTTCTCCAGGACTTTTCAAAGATGATGGAGAGCGGCCCAGCAATGACTTCTGCCAGCTCCCTCAGCACTCTCGGGTGCATCCCATCGGGGCCCATGGACTTGTGAATATCGAAGTGATCCAATTGGTCCCTCACTCGCTCCTCCTCAACCCAAGGGAAGTCTTCTTCTTTCCCTGATACTTTCCCCAAAGTCTGGGACTCCTGAGGGCTGGGCCGAGCAGAAAAGACCGAAGCAAAGAAGGCATTCAGTAACTCTGCCTTCTCCGCATCCTCCGTCACCATGACTCCTGCCTCATTCAACAGTGGGCCTACAACTTCTCTGGTCTTCCTTTTGCTTCCAATATACTTGTAGAAGCTCTTTTTGTTGTGCTTGATGTCCCTAGCCAGGTCTAATTCCAAGGCGGCCTTGGCTTTCCTTGTTTCATCCCTGCACGCTCTGGTGCCATTCTTGTAATCCTCCCAAGGGGTCAGTCCCTTCTTCCACTTATTATAAACTTCCTTCTTCCACTTGAGCTTTTTCTGAAGCTCCCTGCTCAACCATGCAGGTCTCCTGTGTCCCTTGGCCAATTTCTTTCTCTTAGGGATGCACCGATCCTGAGCTTGGAGGAAGTGGTCTTTGAATATCAACCAGCTTTCTTGAGCCCCTTTGCCTTCCAGAGCCCTAGCCCACGGGATCTCTCCAAGCAGTTTCTTGAAGAGGTCAAAGTTAGCCCTCCTGAAATCCAAGGTTGTAATTTTACTTCTTGTTGTTGTTTTGTGGATAGTACCCATGATCCTGAACTCAATCATTTCATGATCACTACAACCTAGGGTGCCCCCAACCTTAATGTCCTCCACCAATCCCTCTGTGTTTGTCAGTACCAGGTCTAGAAGTGCTCCTCTCCTTGTTGGTTCCTGTACCACCTGTGTCAAAAAGTTGTCATCAATGCACTGGAGGAGCCTCCGGGACTGTGCATGCCTGGCTGTGTGGTCTTCCCAGCAGATATCGGGGTGATTGAAGTCCCCCATGAGAACCAGGGCCTGCGATTGCGAGGCTACCTTCAGTTGTCTGTAGAAAGCCTCATCAGTTTCCCCATCCTGCTCAGGTGGCCTGTAATAAACACCCACAACAGTGTCCCTCATATTTGGGATATCTCGGATCAATGTATAATTAGAATGTAGCAACTGAAAAGACGTAACAGGAGCTGAATAATCGAAGTCGCCTCTGACAATGTTAGTAAAGCTACAAACACAAAGATTTGAGTGATTACTTATATCAACTACTATGTCATCTACGAATACAAGCCTACAGGGGGATCTCATGCAAATGCACCCTTTCCCAATATATACAAGAACAGTTTCTGGGGTTTCATTGGGATGTATCTCAAAATGACAAACATTTTGGTCGGTGTCAAGACAAATGTCTTGTGCTTTGAGAGTATTACTCTTACAAATGAATCCTTGTTGGTCTCGTGAAATGCATGCGTCAACATCAACAGTTTGCCATTTATTCTCATTTTGTTGTGCCCATGCTCTATGCTCTATTGGATAGAGTGTGGCTCCGTGGTGATTCAACCCCAGTGTGATGATTTGGTATATGATGTATACCAAAGCATTGCGTATTGTTAAGACAAAAGCTGTGGCCTTGCTCTCCATGGGATCGTAGGTGAAATTAACCAGGTACCACCAGGACCGAAACTTTTTCTCAAGTTCAATTGCATTATCCCATACTACTCAAATTTCGGTGGGCAAGGTGCCTTCTTCACCTTCCCTTATGATTGCAGCTGTCATAGATTACATCCACAATTGGGCTTGGATACAACTAAGAGCCAAGGAAACATTGTTTTGGGTTGTACCAAATGCATCTGTGATCAGCTGATGGTCTTTTTCACCCGTTTCTTCCCACTGAGGCAATATATTCGATAAAAGCCATTGGTGGTTTCCCAATGCTGATAGAGAGGACTGTAGGGGATGTCTTAATTTGTCTAGATCACTAGTGGTTGTGACTAGTTTGTTGGCAAGTATCTCAGCATCTATACTATTTAAGACTCCCAGTCCTTTTCCTAAGATACCAGTCGCATCTCTCTTCGGTTGTCGTGAGGGGGTAAGAGTTCGTCTGCGTAACCATGCTGACCATCCTGCATGAGACGTACTCAGGAATGGTAAGCAGGTGGGTTTGATCGCAGAGATATTAATCTGCATTGACGGTTCTACTCGTTTGAGGGAATATGTTGGATTGAACAATATCCGTTGTTGACCTGTGTGTTTGATAACATAGGGGCCAATGTTGAAGGTGTAGGGAGTTAGACTAATGGGGGGCTGAGTAGGTACAGCTTTGAGAGTTTGTGGGGGTGTAGGTTCTGGATTCGTTTCAGCAGGTTCAGATGTACTAGAGTCAATCATGAATTCAAATAACAATTCCATGCCCTTGTAACCCCAAATACAATATACTACTCTAGGTTTGATAAAAGTGAAATTGTGCCAGCAATCTGAATTTGGCTCCATAATTTTGTAACGATCAGTGTTGTATTTGTCTGGTTTGGTAGAGTCTACGTGGATGGTCTTAATTACAGTTGGCCTGCAGTGGGTAGACCCATTGATAAATCAACAACCAATGTGTATTCTTTTTCCAAGGGCGGCCTCGATTTTTTTGCCATTCGAGGTGATTCATTCCATCTCCATTTCTCTCTGGAATATACTTCACTTCCTTGTATAACCAGAGCGGAGAGATTTAAACCCCTTTTGTTTTCTGCTGTTCCAGTGCTTGCAGCGTACCGTGACAATGCATTATCCCAAAGCTCAGGTACTATGTCTATCTTGAATTCCAATAGCAGCGCTATTTCATCCTGTTGCCAACGACAAGTTACAAGAGTGGGTTCCACGAGAGTAAAATTATACCAGCAATCCCACTCGTCGGTGACACAGTGCTTTGCTGTAATTAAGCGTGGGTTCTGAGGGTGAAATATCTCTATTCCCATGGCCTTCTCATGGTTTGAGCCGTTGATCATTCTACACCCTACTCCGATTTCCACCCCTGCCTTACCTTTCAGAGTTGGGTACCAACTATTCCAGGTCCACTCATGTGATGCCTCGTTTTCCTGTAGAACTACAGTGGCCAAACTCAATTCTCCCTTTCTTGTACCTGCCATCGCGTTGTGTTTAACAAAAGCTTGAGACCGTGGCCACTCTGGGTCTCTTTGACTACAAACAACAAGGAATAAAAAGGTAAAACTGAATAGCATCAATTCCATCTGTCTATTTGTCATTTTAGAATTTAGGTCTGCAAATAGCCATACATAATAAGAATAATATTACTGCCAAGATCAATGTCAGGATTCCCTGGAGACACTCAAGGTTAATGTAGGCCAGTCCGTCTGTCCACGTACAGTTCATCTAAGGTTCCTGTAAGACACAAAGGAAAAGAAAATCTGCTTGGTCTTATTTGACCGACGGGGTTAAAAAGAGGGCGAGATCCACCGAGTACTGATCCGGTGTATCTTCCCTGAACAGTCTTTGGCTTCCCATGCCTGGGGATTTTTGGGAGTAACTAGTACCATTGGTACCGTTCCAATTGGAGGCATTTTCACCAGCACAGGTTTCCCAGGGTGAAATCTTCCTAGGTATTTTCCCGGTTCATTGGGAACTTTTGGAGTGATGATATTGGTAGATACACAGAAAGCTTTCATTTTAGGACGGCGTCTCCACTCCATCTGTTATTTAATTGATAGATGGCATCATCCAATTGCAAATGCCAACCAGGTTCATGAGTTTTTGCAAAACGTCCATTGGTGTGTTCAACAATGCCATTAGCCTGAGGATAATAGGGAGTATGAAATACCCACTGAATCCCTTCTTCTTTGGTCCAGTCTTGTACCACCGTAGCAGTAAAGTGTGAACCATTATCACTTTGAATTTTTTCGGGAAGGGGAAGTGTGCTGAACCATCCCTCTTAGGCCTTTCGCTGTGTTGTCCCCAGTAGCTGATTTGAAGCTGGTGGCCATAGTGAGGCCGGAGATAATTTCCACTCCCACTAGGACGTATCTTTTCTCACCTGATGATCTCAAGGGCCCAATATAATCAATCTGCCATGAATGCCACAATGTTTTCTTGTCCCGAATGTGTAAGGGAGTTGCCTTACTCGGATGATCTTTATTGAGTCATAGGTGACATTATGAACAGGCAGTTACTACTTGTTCGCACAGCTTAGCTGATACAGGCCACGCCCGGGCTAGACCTTCCTGATACAGGTCAGCACGGCCTGTGTGGCCGCGTTTAACGTGTAACCATTCGAGTAAGCGTT
This sequence comes from Alca torda, assembly GCA_008658365.1. Taxonomy (NCBI): domain Eukaryota; kingdom Metazoa; phylum Chordata; class Aves; order Charadriiformes; family Alcidae; genus Alca; species Alca torda. The sequence continues at coordinate 3,538 of CM018100.1, read as the reverse complement.
CCCATTCCTGACCATCATCTACAATATCAATTTGCTGCAGCCGCGTGAGACTATCTACCTGTTGGTTGAACTGAGCAGTGATCGAGTTCGAACGATCGTGGCCTTCTGCCTAACCAATGCGCAACGCTCTCTGTCCTCCTGTTTCTAACAGTTGCTTCAAGCTGTCCGTCTCCCAGACTGGGACTCTGTTCACCTGCCAATCACTGGCTGCCCAGTGACCTATCCATTCAGTGGCTCCTTTAAAAACAGCATATGAATCGGTGTAAATGTAAGTAGCCCCATGTTGTGCAGCTAGTAGGACAGCTCTGAGTTCCCCTACTTGTGCACTACCTTCTCCTGTTTCAACTGCTCTTTCTCCCGTTGCTACTTCAAGTGCTACGGCCTTGTATTTCCACTTACTGTTCTCGCGGTGAGATGACGCATCAGTAAACCACACTCCTGCAAGATCACTGCCTTCCTTCAGAGGAGGTGCTTCTTGGATTGGAGATGGTCTGTTTGGTGGTGCTTGGAACAATAGGGCACCATCTATGTCCTTCTGGAGCTTGGATACTTTAACGCTACCTTCAGAGATAGGCATGATTTCATTAACGCCTTCTAAATAAGCATACCACTTTCGAACTGTGGGTTTCTGGGCAATGCCGGCTGGTGGTACTGTCCCTTTGCAGACCACATCTAGGAGGCGGAAAGGTCCCCGAACGATGACGCTCTGTGCCCTCCTTATCTGCTCTGCTCGTTGCAACACTCGCACTAGGGAAAGTAAACCCTTCTCAAGGTCTGAATATCGGCTCTCTGTATCGTTAAAGGAGTGAGAGCTAAATTCTAATGGTCTCTCTGGTCCTGCTGGTCCCTTCTGCCATAAGTTACAATGAGAACCATGTTCACTGAACCCCCACTCTACATGGACAACGTCAGTTGGATGTATAGGACCAAGTTGCTGGAATAACCTTAGCTCCTTTATTAGCAATTCCAGGTCATTAGTCTGTTGTTCAGTCCACTCCCAGGATTTACCCTTTTTGAGCAAACTATAAAGGGGGCGAGCAATGATGGAAAATCCAGGGATATGTTTACGCCAATAACTTAAACTTCCCAGAACTTGCTGTAACTCCTTTGCGCTGGAAGGATTCTGTCCATGTTCTATTTTTTTCAGGGTGTCCTGAGGGATGGAAGCAGCTCCCTTAATCCACCAGACCCCCAAGAATTTAACTTCCTGTGCAGGTCCCTGACACTTTGAGTCTGGAATTTCCAATGCTAAATCCAGTAATGTTTTTCGGATGTTTTCCATCATGTCTTTAACACTTTCTTGGTTCTCTCCCCCTATTAGGATGTCATCAATATATTGGTATACCATACATCCCTGTGAAACAGGAATCTCTGATAGCACTTTAGCTAAAGCATTATGAGCAATAGTGGGGGAATGCTTGTATCCTTGTGGAAGTCGGTTAAAGGTATATTGGACTCCTTTCCACGTGAATGCAAACAGCACTTTGTCTTGCTCAAGGAGGGGAATCATGAAAAACATGTCTTTAACATCTAAGGCAGCCATCCAAGGATGGGCAGCTCCTTGTATCATCGTCACAATTTCAGCGATATTTGGAACCGCAGCGGTCAGGGGTGCAGCGTTGGCATTTAACTTTTGGTAATCTACTGTGAAACGCCATTGCCCCGTTGGTTTCTTTACTGGCCACACGGGTGAATTATAAGGTAAGTGAGTCCTCTTAATGATGCCTCTTTTTTCTAAATCTGATACCACCCCGTCTGCTTCTGCAAGTGCAGCTGCAGGCAGTGGATACTGCCAGACATTGGTAATTATAGAGGGAGGCAAAGGTATAGAAGTTTCTAATAGACTCAGTTTCACTGTGTCTAATCCTTTTTCGCATCCTGCAAAGCTCCGCACAGTCCCATCTGGTAATTTCCACATCCGCCCACGCAGCACATCAAACCCCAGGAGGTTAGTATGCGAGGCACCCACTGACACTTCTGCCCTAGTCATTCGCTGCTCTCCTGGCAACCAGAGGTTAATTTTTTCAATGGGGCATGTTTTTACCACACCGTCATTTCCTGTGAAGTTGACTCTGCGTCGGGTGGGATTTATACCTAGAAGTTGTGCTGTTTCATTAGTAATTACAGACATTTGGGCTCTGGTGTCGATAATAAAGTTTACTGATGTTTTTCGGAGTCCAACAGGAATGACAATAACAGGTTCGGAGTCTTTATGAGAGAGACATTGGATCGCTAGTACTCGTTGGGCAGGGTGGCTCACTGCCCTCCCCGGGGAATGGAGTTTTTTGACTGGGACTCTGACAAATCAATCAAATTATGCTCCGGGGCAGAAGGCACAATTTTCTCACCACTTGGGGAATTATCTTGTTAGACTTTTCTCCCCAGCCAAATTATTCTTTCTAGTTAGAGAATGGATTAGTGTATGGAGATCTCCTGTAAGGACACCATGCAAGAATTGTCAGGGCACACCTAATTGTAGGGCCTTACGCCACAACTCGTTTCGGTCCTTATCAGGCTTAAACCTTCCCTCCAATTTAGGGTTTTGAGTGTGAGTTCGGACTTGGCGAACTTTTCAGGGGTGTTCGGAGGATTTTTTACTAGTTAGGCTGGCCCAGCCCATTTGGCGCCCGTATTGATCTATTTCCTGTACATATTCGTTCCAGGTGCGCATGTAGTTACGATGGCTCCCTCTGAGCATCTCGTATGCGATCTTGAGTGTGGACAACGAATGGTTTCAGGCAATCGGGAAGACCACGGATGAGAGGGGCTAATCGATCGGGGGGGTTGACAGGGGCTGACATTGGGGATTTCCGAAATTCCTCTCTGTTATACATGGCTTGCAGACAAGCTGCTTTCCGCACAGCTGCAAACAGATCAGAGTAGCCTGTAGCTCTAATCCCTAAGGTCTCCCCCCTCTCTCGTGGATCCATACCACCAGCCCAATAGACTGCTCGAGCAGTTAGGGAATAATCATGATCCCCGGGCACAGTAGTTAAAAACACTCCTGGTCCCCAAGAGTCTCCTGCTTCCTCCTCGCTCAACATAATTCTACCTCCCCCTTCAGAAGAAACTCGCCACACATACTCAACAGCTGATTCTTCTGGCCACCTCGAATATTTCTCCCTTATTTTCGCTAACTCGGTTGGTGTCCAGGGAACAGTATGCACAGTGGTGCGGACTTCATCATCATCAACTGCAGTTTCATTTTTAATCAGGGGACGCAAAAGAAAGACTTGGGATTTCGAAGCAAAACTCCTTTCCTCCTCATCTTCTTCCTCATCGTCACTATTAGACCAAAAATCTCCAGTCTGGGTTCCGGAATTTGGATAACACATTGCCTTACAAATTTGTTGGACCTGGGGCGAGGGCTGCATTTTATCTAAGAGCCCAGTCACTCTTTCCAATAACATTTTAAGTTGGA